>DWJZ01001595.1:0-22686 GCA_018249125.1 Asbolis capucinus
TAACGGTGAAGGAAAACATCGTGAGGAAACCTGCATGCCGGGGAGTTTGTAAAACTTAAAGGTGTGTGAAGTCTGCCAATCCTCACTTGGCCAGTGTGGACTATGGCCTTAACCTTCTCATTCAAAGAGACCCGTGCTGAATAGTGAGCAGGGATGGGTTGAGATGATGCTCTTGACATTGGAGCAGAGGACATATTTGAATAATACATTCAACATTTCTGTTTTTGCGTCTGAATGACTGGCAAGGGGTGGCTTGCCTCACTCAATATTTAGTTGACGAAGAGGGGTGCTGTCACGGTCTGACGCCCTCGACCCGTCGCTGATCCGGGCGAGGGCTGGCTGCTGGTGCCTTCAACTGACAAGCTGTGACCCTCGTCAACCGTCAGGCCTATGATTTTAATTAAGATAATTTCCGTCATATAAACGCTTACATATTTTAAGTAGACGTTATTCTTGTTACTCAATTATTAAAGTCGGTAGCAGGTGTAGAGTCCATAATATACATATATCTCGAACTTTCTAGGTTACATATTTATATGTAATTGCTCAATAACAATACACAACAACAATGAAAATACATGCGAATATTTGTGGCAATTGGCACTTGCCTAGGAACCAAACTGCACGACGCAACACATGCCGCCAAAGAAAGAAACAAACAAGAAATCAAAAGATACCGAATTTTATGATGAGTAATCACAACAATCAGTAATGAGAGAAGCAACGCGTTGAGACATGTTAAAATCTATACAAATAAATAATATTTGGATGTATGTAATATTTAAAACTTACACTTCTTACTACATTCATTAATGTCTGATGTACATAATTTCATCATGAGAACATTGTGTTCACTTATCACATGTTCTTACATATGGTACATACACCAATGTAACATTATATTATGATTTTTGTCTGTCAGTCTGTTTGTGAAACGGCTGGACTGATTTTGACGGGACTCTTACTAGCAGATAGATGATGTTATCAGGAGTAACTTAGACTACTTCAATTAAGAACGATAAAATATAAGTTACGGAAAAATCTGTAAGCTGAACAATAACTTTTTTGTAAAAATTTATCGACGCACGTTATAATTAATTAAACCAATATTTTGTGTTAAGACGGTAAGCCGAGACTTTTTGTATCGGCAGGTATCGAATATGAAACAAAACCAAATATTCAGCTTATTCGTTTCCTTCAATTGTGACCATGAAAACAATACAAAGCGAGTATGTTTAAATTACGAAAAGTGGTTAATTTCTGCCAAACAGCATGCGACCTCGAGCGGGCCGAGAGCAGCCAGCGTGACGGTCGCCGGTGGCAAGACGATGACGAGTCATGCTGTTTTTGTGTTATTCACTGATCGTTTCAGCGCGACTGGCATCACCGGCGACGAGTACACCAGGATTTTATCTACCGGACATGATGTTGCTTCAATTGTTCCCTTATCTATCAAGTTGTCTAGAAACGAAAAACTAAATTCCTTACGCTTAAGACGAAACGAAGAAGTGATAATTTAAATAAATAATATCGAATTAAATAATATCGAATAAAATAATATCAATTTAAAAACTACATTGATATGTAATACTTTAAAACTTTTCCACCGAAACGAACTTAGTGTTTTAAATGGGAATCACTTGTCAATACCATTTCAATAAATCGTAAACTTTAAAATACCTATATAAAATAGTTTAATAATAATTCTACAGTTTTTAATACTTAGCACTCTATTGCTACCGCCTTCTTCGTTCTCCCACTGCCCTAAGGTTTACTGGCAGAGAATGCTTTTAGCATTAAGTCCGTCTCTTAGTCCATAATGAATGGTTTAATAAAGAATAAATAAATAAACAAAATAGGATAATGAAACTGTGATGGAACCAACCTGCTGGAATGGTCCTGGAAGTTGCCGCCGTCCAGCAGGCGCACCTTAGCAAACAGCACCGCGGAGACGAACGGCACCTCCGTCAGCTCCTCCAGCACCACCTGCACCGCGAACTTGTATCGCTTCTTCTTCATCATCATCATCATCACGCTCCAGCTAGCTACCTAGGTGTCCGCTGGTCGCACTACCACTAGCACACTGCACCCTGCACGTCCACTTCACTTCACATGTGTCGCACTTGTCAATGATCCGGACGGCGTCAGCGAGCACTTCACTCCACTTCACACAACACTCCGTCTCCTATCTAGGTAGATAAGTAAAGCGGCGGAGCGGCCAGCTCGGCGGCGGGGCAGCGGGCCGGCGCGGGGCCGTGCATCACTCTCATATCGCCCGTTCTCGTTAGCCTGAAAATAATTAACGTTAATAACCATTAACGTAATTGAACTTAGCATTAAAATTTCTCAGCGTCTACCATAAAAAAGGATTTAGATACAGTGAACAGACAAATAATTGTATAGGTTTCAATGTCTTATAGTCCTCGAAATTGTGGTGGTAGAGCACACTCGTATTACCCGCCGATGTAAGTACCTCTTTCCATGTACGAGGTACAGCGTACGTGGTGCAGCGGTATTCGCCAGAGTGCACTCGGCTAGATACAGCCTCAATCGCGCTCGCAGGCCGCAGCTCAGCAATCCGTTTACGCTCGAACCGACAGCGCAACTAATCTAGTTACGGAAATTCATTAGCTGGGTAATCCACCGGCGCGGCGGAGCGGCTGCGTGCTGGCCGCCCGGCGACCAGGCTAGGGTGCACACACTGATGTCACCGATACATTTTTTCAATGACGAGCCAGTGGTTTGTCTTTTTTTATCATTTACATCGATATCAATTGTTACTGGATATACTTCTGCCGATGTTTTGTGTAAGACGTAAGTACCTACTAATTAGTTAAACTTTTGAGTGTCGAAGTCGTAAAAAAGTTTTATGTGCAGTATGGATCATGACCTACTAGTTTCGGCCCGCGGCTTCGCCCTCATGGGAAGTCCGTTGATAAATAGTAGCGCATGTGTTATTTCAGACTAATCTATATCTAAGCGAAATTTCACTCAAATAAAATCCTTCCAGACCCATAATGATACTAATCGACCTTTTCTACGATACCTCACACAAATATTTTTCAAAAATTTATTATATAACTTCCTTGCAGATATATGTATATATAGATTCAAATAGTAGCTAACGAATTTAGACCAAAGGACTATAAATTTTCCGAATTTTCGACAGACGATGTCGAAAGCGTTCGAGCTCAGTGATCCAAAAGGAAAACTTCCGATTGTTTTTTTTTAATATTAAACCGCCAACTTCAAGTAGCATGCGACCAGGCGCAGCGGACTCGTCGGATTAGCCAGCTTTATGAAGCCGGCTAACTGCTATCGTGGTTGTAAACCAGCTTTTTCATTACAACAATCTTTATGGAGATAACATCAAAGTTAAGCCTTCTGCAGATACCGAGAGTCTCAATTGTGGGAAAACCGACTCCGTGACGGTTGAATGAAAACCAGTCATGAAGCGTCACGTTAATAATGTATCCAGCAGTTACCGTAGTCACGTAAAATATAGACGGTAAAAAGCAATGCTGGTGTAAATCGCATGAAAAATGTTCACCATACCCAAAAAACCTAAACTATAACTATAAACTCCAACTATTTTGTAAAATCCGTAGAGCTTTGGGAATAGGACTATTCGATGCAGAATATTTTTCTAAATCAATTTTTTTTTTCTCCGGGATGCGTTTAACAGTATAGCATTTCATATTCGATATAACTTTAGGGTTATCGATAGAGTAAAAGTAACAGGCATCAGTGAATTATAAGTTGGAATAAAATACTGCGAGGGCCATTTATTGCCACGGTAGTCAGTAAAAGAACAGTAACATTTGAAAAAGGCAGGAGATATACTCACAATGCCGTAGGACGGGACGGTCGCCACAGGGCAATATGCCAAATATGGATACCCACCGCATTGATGCAGACCCGTTTACATGACCTGAAACAAAGAAAAATGAAGTTAAACATCATCAAATTGCTATCGGATTAATGATGCAGATTAACATTTATCTTTTAGCTTAATATTTATAAGTGTATTTATCTTTTAACAAGCTTATCTATTTGATATGAGTTTATTTAGTACAGTAATAGATAAATATGGTACTGACGAAATTGTCACTAAGGACACTGAACAAAGCAATACCAAATAAAGCAAGTTCAATGTTTTTTTTTCCAGACGCAACGCTTGCTTGAAAACCAAATGCCTTACTGCAAACAATCACCGATGCTGTTTAGCAAAAGCAAAAAATAATAGAAACAAGGCGATTGAAAGGATGTAATTAAGCGGTGAACGTTGTTTGGAGAACTAAATCTGCAGTAATCGCGCTGATTGCTGCTAATACATCGAGATCGACCTTCGCGTGCTCCCAGTCTGCTGGTTGCGCAAGCGCAGCATTGACTTACTACAATACTAGTCATATGGGCGTCGACTGTGAAACGACCAATGAAGACACGCGCCATTCGCCAAATACTGTGACGGTACTTCTTCTGCGTACCTCTATAAAACACTTGGCCAGCTAAAAACATTTTTTGTCGATATTCAAATCATAAAAACAAATTGTGAGCTATGAAGCAAACAAATTGAACACAACATTCAACTTGAATCACACTGTAACTAATTGAACACCTCTTCAACGACTCGAGCTGTACGCTTGACTGCGACTTAATAGCGTACTTTTAGTAACTCAGTCACCGAGCATTAGATCACTTAATCCTAACTTCATCCAGAACGACAGCAAAAATGTGCAAATCCGCACGGCATATTACCCGCGGGCGGCTGCGTTGCGCGGCGCGCGGCGTCGGCAGCTCTTTGTATTCATTAACCGTATTATAAAACAGCAAACGAGTGCCTACACCGGATAATGTTTACCCATACTTTGCACCTGGCCGCGTGCCAAAATGGAGGATGATTCGGTATCACCTTGGAAATTTTACGGAAACTGCCTCGCTAGGTATGCTAAGTGGGTTGATGCAAATTAATGTAACCAAATTATCAGGATACTATTTTAACTAACTAAGGCAGTAGAGGTGGGATATTAATTAATTAAAAAACAACTTCCAATTTCATCACCAAATAATAATATGAGTCCTTTAACGCAGTCAATGTTAAGTAAAAAAAACTAACGACCAAATGATAAACACTAATTTTAAATAAAAAAGACTCCGTAAACCGAGTACACAATAATGAGGTAACACATAAAAAATTTATGTGAATACGGAATTTAATTTTTTAACAAACATGCCTTACTGAATACAATGCCGTCGATGGGGTCGTTATCAGCCGCGGCTGGTGGCGGCTGGCGCCGGGGAGCAGATAACATGCAAATAGATGTTCATTTTCGCACGCAACATCGCACCCAACCACTACTTTTCACCTTTTATAATACCAAAGCCAGACGTCGCTCGACGAGAAATTAAGTCGTACCAACGACGATTCAATAAGACAGGCTGACTTATGTTTTGCATTCACGAACACCGTTGAGCTTGATAAATTGTCGATTTGTGCGTTTGTTTAAGGAGTACCGGGTGTTTTTTTTTCCCTGTGGGTTTTTTCTTTCAAACTATCGTTCCTTAACGATATCTTACATTTCCTACTACGACATATCAGGCATTATCTTTAGACATTATTGGCTACTGCTTTTTTTGTTACTAATGTTTATAACGGTATGTGTATTATGTACGTAAATTGCTGACTTTCCTAAAGCTAGTAATGCGTTTCTAAGACAAAATAGACGATGTGAATTCGAATTTAAAAAACAAAAACTGAAATAAGTTACTACATCATGATACCTTTGTGATCATCGAATCGATAGGACGGTTCTGGTACAAAGAGTTTCAAACGTTATATTATTTTATAAACTTTGTTGCTTTATAATTTGCTCACCAAAAATAATTGACATCAAAGTCAATAAAAAGAATATCACTAACGAAATCACTGTGACGAAAGAATCAATAAATGTTAGAAGGCTGTCTACAGAAGCCAGAGCAAATTGTACGAGAAATATTAAATTTTCCATTGTGGCCATCTTTAATCGTTTTATTAATTTTTTTTAGGTAATCATTCATAGACAATTGAATAATAGAATTAGAAGCTACGAATTGTAAAATTCTCGCGACATTCAATTGAACAATTTTGAACAATTTCATTGTCTATATTACAGAAGCGGAGTCAAGATTTGCAAAAGATATTTAATTTGCAATTTTCTCATTTCCCAGATGGCAGATACAAGAAATAAAGGAGTAGGAACCATTTCTAACAGACGAGGCTCGTAGCGTTGCATAACCGGAAAGATAATAAAGACGTCAAATTTTACTTTGAAATCTAAAACCATTTCATAGTTATGTTCATCTAAATGTTTCTGAAGGTCGTAAAACGCACTAATAGGTGAATATTAAGTTTTAAATTGGCACAGTGTATGAGATCATGTCGATTATGGCATTGGCGAGGAGCAAACGATTCATATCTATAAACTTTTATTTCTGTTCAACAACATTGTCCAATGCCGTGCAAAGATTCAAGGACTATTAATTTTTATCGTGAACATTGTACATTAAATAGACAGGCTGTGGTTAAGTCATTAGATTAATAACACGATCGTCTTAATTACATTGGTGAATTGGTAAAGATACAACCCTAGTATTGAATCGTGCATTTACATTAATATCGTATATTTTTTTCAACACTAGTCTCTCAAAATATGGTTTTTCTTCAAGTACAGTTATTACAGTCCTAGAACCATCATCTCTTTAGTTTTGCATCATAACTATACAGCTTGCTCTGCTTTCTGACTTACATCACACAGTAGAAAATAACTCATTCACAGACTGCAGCTCGTTCTTGATAGATTTATAAAATCGATGCCAGTCACAAACGAATGCCGATGATTGAAACAGACTGGCCAGTTGAAACAATAACTCATAAAGAAGGAAATCCTGCACGTTTCCTGAACACTGCTGGGCCGCGACGGGCCGACGCAGTGCTGTGGTTGTCCAGTAATAAATCTATCATTATCGACGGTCCAGCAGAATGTGAACTGTGACGCAATCGGCGACGAAGCGATCAGTGAGGACGATCAATTCTCTACACTTTAAATTTAAATTTTACACACCACATTTTGCACCTTCAGCATTACACAAGACTCCAGTTTTGTTAGACGTTGATATTGTGTATTACTTTAATTTGGTGACAATTTCTTTCGCATTCAATTTTCAGAGATTGTAAAATTTGTATCATGAAAATTTTTAGGGCGTGAAAATCTTTCTTTAAATGGAAAATTTCGGGTCAGCTAAAAACGATTTGCTTTAAATTACGAGCACATTTTAGATAATTTCATTGAAATAAATATAAGAACGGACGGCAACGCAATTAAAATTTTGAAGCGTATATATTATATTTGGAGCGTATAAAACCATCATTAGTGAATTGTTAAGTACAGCAGGAGCCTGTTTATTCCATATTTTAGGAAAGTAAAGGAAAGATGTTTGTAATTATTAAACTAACCTAAAACATTGCAGTAAATAAAATTTTCCCTAATGGAGCTCCATTTAGGGGAAAACACCTTTAGAAGTTAGCGAAATTTGATGTAGGTATGTTTCTGATATTCATTTATTTATTGTAAACGTATACTACTTTTGTACAATAGAGATGCTAGGCAAAAAGGTATGGAACATCGGAAATATGACAGAGTCTGGGGACTTCATCGCCAATAACCATAAGGTGGGGTCGTACGCAAGCGCAAACTTATTGAAGATAAAAAAATCCTACATACAACACAAATGACTAAATCAAAAGTATAAAAACATCTGCAACGGGTGATTTAGTTCTGATTAGCTGTTACTGTCGGCCAACGTAGCCAGTCCCGGCCGTTCACCTGAGACAGTGGCAGTGACGAACCTCTTGTTGCACGCCTCTTTGTTTGTGCAATATCTTCTGTTGCTGTAATCACATTGGTAATGTTAGTAATGATTCCTTTGTTTTCACGATTACAATACTTGAATTTCAAAGTTTTTTTAAGAGACATTCCATTAGATTACATTTTGTCATCTTTTGAGTAATTCGCATGGAACACTCGGTTACGGGGTCAGAATTAGGTGCCATTGTTTAAGACAAAGATTTAAGAAGTAAAGCCTTCCATCCATTCCAGAATTCAAGACAATATGTCCTCATGGTGCATCTTACTGTATCAAGTATTCTGTACAATACTCGATACATTAACGAAGCCTGCTAGAACTTCCTATTGGAAGTTTCCCCTGTAAAATCGACAGTCGATCGATCGCGATTGGACACGATTTGAGTCTTAACCTTTTCAAATGGTGTTGCAGACACCCGACCCGACTCCCGTTCAGTAGGAAACGAAATATACGACTTTATGGTCATTTTAACCGAAGTCAAAAACTTCTTACTGGTTACATCAATTTTGATGGTTCTTTTTTTCGAAAGCTAGGGCATGTCATGTAACATGTGGTGTTAAAAAAATATGTGCTACATGTGATGAGTAGTTAGCCTCCACATATAAATGTGTCTTATATTTTACAAGCTTTTATTTAACTTGCAGTGTATGTTTGCACATTAGTAGCACATTTGTCAAGTGTTCGAATCAAATCTTGCAAGCCTAATTCAACCTAATTCCAATTACACTATGGAGCTAAAATTTTGCGTAAACCTTCCGCCCTGATGACAATACTTCTAATAAGTATGTACTGATACTACGTTCAGGATTGGCTTCAGACAAGAGAACTCCTCAACAGCTGACGACACAGTTATGAAATTTTATGTGTTTCTTCGCATTAGGGTACTATAATTAAAGCTTGTGTTTTTAAATATTTTAATAACTCTTCTTACTCAAATGGTTTCATTAGAATTAGTAGATTTTTCATTGTCATCATCTCAACACATCACGGCCCACTATTGAGCACGGGTCTCTTCCCTGAATGAGAAGGTTGAGACCATATTCCATCACGCTGGTTAAGTGCAGATTAGCAGACTTCACACACCTTTGAGTTTTTTTTAACTCCCCGGCATGCAGGTTTCCTCATGATGTCTTTGTTCACCGTTATAGCGAGTGACATTTAAATGCTTAAAACGTACATAACTACGAAAAGTCAGAAGAGCGAGGCCTGGGAATCGAACCCGGACCCACCGCCCAGTAGTTTTATACTAAATTTAAGCGCCGATATAATTCAAGTAGGGTTTTCTAAATGACTTATTTATATTTCAAGTAATTTTCTTATTCAACGAAAGGCTGGAGAGCAAGCCACCGTGAACGCGTGGACCGTTGTCATTGGTCAACGGTGAAATTGGTCTAACTATGACGACGCCGCAATAGCGCAGTCAAGATCTGTCGATCGATAAGTCTTGTCGATTGTTTATAGTTGTCACGATCAACGGAACACCTCAACTACTATCTAATATCTACCATTAATATTATAGTCGGGTTATAAAGCAGCTAATAAGTGAAAATCGTGAATGTTACCTCGTTAAAATTAGTTTAAAATCAATTTTAATACATTATTTTAATAACTTACACGTTTAACTCATAAAGTAACTTATAAAGTAGCTATGGCAATGTGACAGTTAACATCACTATAATGAAATATCTTATATTTTTACACAAGTATCCGCCCGCGGCTTTGCACGTCCGGTACGTTGATAAAAAATTGCCTGTATGGTACTTCAGACTGTAATCTGTCTCTGAGGCAAATTTCATTCAGATCCGTTCAGTAGTTTTTGCGTGGAGGTGTAACAAACATCAATCCTCACAAACTTTTGCATTAATAACATTTGCAGATTTTATATTTATACAACCTCAGTTGTACCTATCAATACAGAAACTCAACTCCAGATCTATGGTAAAACCGAACTTGGCATTTAAACATATTCTTCACTAAATAAACGTAACAAAAATTCAAATTCAAGAACCCTTGTTCAAACAGGAAAAATTGAAAATATGGCGCCCCGCACATAACCAACTTTAAACATGGCGTAGTGTATGGTGTATACTAATGTTATTTATGTCAGTCATATCGTTTACGCATATTAAATAGCTACACCGAGCACTATCTGCACTCTACCAAAAAACATATAATTTGAATAAATTATTTGGAATTATTCCGTCTGTGTTACATCACAAGGAAATAAAAAATGTTCTGTGTACCGTATTATTTTAATTGGGAGTCAGCAAGCATCGTATAAAGATATTAGTTTATTTTATCTGCATTTTTATTAAATAACTTGGGACTATTTCGCTCCGATTGCACGCCATAGAGTTCGCTGTAGGAGTGTGTAAGCATGCAAGTAAATGGATAACAAAGTAATGTATGACAATTGGTTTTACCTGTTGCTACTGTTAATTACAGCGCCACACAATTTACATTATTGGATACAATAATTGTCGGTTCAAGTTGGTGATTATTTTCTTATGTGATAAGCAAGCAAACGAGCAGGCGGGTCACCGAAGGGATCACCGTCGCCCATAGACAATAATAACTTAGTGACACTACCGCGGGTATGGGTTTATGGGCAGAAGTGTAAATTGTATAATAAAACTCAATTTATGGAAATGTCACTATGTAATTTAAATAGATAATATAAGCCTTTAACATCATTATATCCGTAAGTACTAGTAAGTACTATTTGTAACAGTGACCAGGAAAAAAGGAACTCCTTGGAAGTTTTTTGCTTCTTCCAAGACCATACACGTCAAGATTGAATGAAGCCATACCGTAGTTCGACTTTCGAAAACACTGTATAAAGGAACTTAGAATAAACAAATTTTGAATTCTGAATTCAGCTAATTTAAAGTTTCAAGTATAGTTCAGAATAAACAGAAATCAATTTCTTAGTGTAATAATGTAAAACAAAGTGTCGCGAGCGCCAGCGGACCGTATACTATTACTATATCGCCGGAGCTATCACAGTGTGACCGTTTTCGTTCCGCCTGCGACACGTGGAGGCCGGGACCGAAGTCCGAGCCACGTGCATACGACGCCCTGCAGTAGCGGAGCGCTCACACCTGGATAGCTCAACCACATCGCTTCATCCCTCAAACTAACCACGAATTATTGATTAATTCAAAATTGCGCCATATCATAAATCACAACTATTTGTCGTGCCGTTTGTATAAGGTCAATTGGTGTAACGTATTGCGAGGCACATTCCCATTACAAGCAGCTTCTAGTACCTAGGTTATGTGATGCAGTGGATGCGACGTAACTTCCCGAGCGCGCCGGATCAGCGCATCCAACCAGAGATATTAATTTGACTCTGCCGTCCACACCAACACAAAGCAACGTACTCGCATCCTTTGTCTGTGAAGCCATAAAACCAACTGTCGCGCGCTCTGACATTTATTAATCTTTGGATTATGGACCGGTCGTGATTGGATTTGTACATATCAACTATAAATAAATTCTCAACTGGACATCAGACACAGCATCAGTCATGGGACTGACTGGGCAGCTATGGCCAGTCTCGCTGGATGGGTTAAGGATAGTCTAACTCAAAATTCATATACCTTTGTAATATACTTTTGATTAACGTTACTTGTGTGAAAAAAAAAAATCGGACAGATGCATAGTTAAAAAGAAACTGCAAAAGAAACACCTCAGTACATTTAGAGTCGCTAGAACAATGTTTAAACCAACGTTGCCTATACTAGATGAAATTTAGATCAGGTATAAATGTAAACAAACCATAAAAGATCTTCTGTAGGGTTTTCACCAACTTACATAAATGAAGTATTTTCCACTAAACTCATAATATTTTTGAAAATTGGTTCTTAAATTAAATGTTGATCAAAGAACAAGTACAAACTACAAATAAATATAGTCATACCAAAAAAATGACAACACACAACGTCATTCACAAATTCATGCTCTGACATCCATAATTTCATGAAGGAGTTAATAACCTTTCAACATATTGAAGAATTTTGTTTATACTTTTATAATTTTTGTTTTACAACACTATGCATTTGTCGCCAAGCAAATATCATGAATTACAAGTAAAAGTTTTTAAAAAATGTAATGGTACAAAAGAGTTAACAACTGATAAAACAACAAAAAGTCTAAATCTCTTGTTTGTCACAGGTTGCTAGGCAACGGTTTGTTATTAAACATTCGCACCGACTTTGCACCGTGTAGCAAACGGTATAATATAAACCACGCTGTCTTTTTGTGTTGTCCACAGTACAATTATGTAAATATAACATTTATAATCATAAATTATATACTGAGAAAAAAGATTTATGTTATATTATATATTTTCTTGAAACCGGTTGCTGGGCAACGATTATTGGTAAATATTTTTCCATTGTCGCGGAATTATAGGAAACGCTTGTCCGTAGTGAGAATCAAAGCTTATAAAAGAGGTGGCGTGGAGAATAGGGAATGCGTAAAAGATAGTAAAGAAAAGAGAGCGGTCGCTCGCTCCTCCGCCGCCGCCGCCGCCGCCGCCGCCGCCGCCGCCGCGGGGAAAGTCACGTGGAAAGCACAGCAGTCAGCTCGAATACAGTTTTCCACGATTCACATTGTCAATATTATTGTTCGCAATATTTACATGAGTATAGGTTATATTTGAAGTTAATATGCAAAATCCAAGTAATTTAACGCAACACAAAATTAAAGGAATATTATGAATTCGAATATTTTATAATTATTGTCCTACTAATGTTATTAACTCGTGACTACGTCCGCGTGGAATTAAACAAGTGATTTCTCAGTTTGCAGATTTTACAACAATTTGTATTTTATAATTCTAAAATTTATATTTCTAAAATTCATTATTTCATAAAAAAATTATCGAATTAATTATTTAAAGAAGACTCTCAGGGAATGAGAAATTAAGAAAATTATGCAGAAAACTGTGGCGACATCGCACACGTCACATAATGACGTCACGACGAAACCTGAATCACGCTATCGGAGTTTTCTGTATCGTTAGCATATATACAAGTTCAGACTAACAGCTGTCGGAGCTCGGCCTCTCCCCAGGCACGTCACCTCGCCTGGCGGGAGTACTCCCCTTTGCTAAAACACCAAAGTGATATTTATAATTTTTCTTTGATTTAATTATAAATTAAGCGATAACAGTGTTGGTGTATCCAATTAAATCGTGTTATCACCGAGTATTTATTTAAAGTGTCGTACGTTCACATCACATGTTTCACGCTACGACGTCATTTTAACACATCCCGTGCAACTCGTTCTAATAGGTAACGAACCTGGGACTACGGAAGATTGGAATTATTTGACTGAAGCAACCTGTAGCTGTATTCTGAGCAATATAATTACCAATATCTATGTTAGTCAATACAATTTAATCCTATGTTTTTAAACTTACACCGTTACGGATACAACTAAACTGAAATCTTGCCGTGGCCATACCTCATGCAACTGGGTAGAAACATCGGTATAATATTAAACAGATAGTGAGTACCCGTTTGCATTTAAAATGACCGTTGGATTCACTTTTCAAAACTTTAGGAACTCTCGAGTCGCGAATCGTAACAACAAATGCACACACACATCACAGAACACACATAACCTCCTTAACAATTCCTCTCTTAAATGCGGCCCGGCCGGGAATCGAACCGAACCCTCGCAGGTAGGGTATGACCCTAATAATAGAATACAGGGCCCTTAATGTAAAAAAACAAAAATATATTTACCAAAGACCAAACCAGACCGTCTCATAAGTCAAAAGACCATGAGATAGAATTCACGTAAGAAACCACCGAGAGTTATGAATGACATAATTTATTCTGTTCATTCAAATATCCAGTATTAATTATGGGAAATATTCTAGAACATCCTGACGCAACGTTCGGTCTGTACACACGTGCGTTAGTGCGTTCTGTATTTAAAGAGGACAATTAATTCGTAATAAATCTGTACATATATTTTAGTGTCGATATCTTCTCATGCAAATTAGTATTTTTTATGAAACAAAAATTAAGTCAAAAATTTTATATCATTTTCAATGACATGTCATTCAATGTCAAAAAATCTTCGTGGTCTATTTATCTACGCGATTACCAGGCATAACCAGCTGCCCATCACCTGAAATTCAATAATTTACCTTCAGTTACGTACATATGACACTAAATATTACGCAAGCCGATGACAGACAGGTACTTATTAGGTATTATCGGGACTTAAGGCTTTATCATAGATTTTTATGTATACATTTTGTTATTAATTTCATAATTGGTGTAGGGACTTTTTATTGTTAAATTTTGATTTTCGTTAATTAAGCTTTTGGTTCCTAAGACGAAATAAATGCATTTCATTTCATTAATTCTGAAAAATCTAGGCTCGGAAAGTGAGGTACCCATGCTCTAAGTTTATCCTAATAAATTAAACTTTTTTAACAATATACACTACAATTTCATTCGTAACCCAAAGGCGGCCAATCTCAAAGCCAGGACAAAATCTATATCGATAACAGAAAACAATAAGGCCCTAACTCAAGAGTAACTCATTACAGTTTCGCCTTTATTAGCGAAACAATAAGGGCCTAACTATGATGATACGCAAAACAATAAGAGCGTTACTATTCATCATCATCTCAACCCATCACGGCCCACTATTCTCGCGGGTCTCTTCTCTGAATAAGAATCTCTCATGCAGGTTTCCTCACGATGTTTTCCTTCACCGTTATAACGAGTGATATTTAAATGCTTAAAACACACAACTCCGAACAGTTAAAAATGCGCGCCCTGGGATCCAAACCCGAACCCCACGAGTAAGAGTCCGAATTCTTAACCACTAGGCTTACCGCGTCTATCTTCCGTAGACGTTACTATTATTAGTAAACCGATAAGGGCGTTCTCTTAACTTCTGTGTGCATCGTCGATATGCACCAAGAAGTTTCAACAATAAAGTTTCTAGTAGCTTACTCGAAACAGCATTAATGGCACACCTAATGGATCGAAGAACTTAATGAAATGTCTAAACCGTTAAAACTCAATGCAAATCTTGCCTGTGGAATATACTAGAAACATTCAGTAGAAGCCCGTTGAGCCGTCACTAGGGTTGCCGACTGTACTTTTAAACACAGTATTATACTGTTTTTCACTGTAATATATGAACTTTTGACAGTTGAATAAAAAAAAAGTGTCTAAACTACGGTCCTAACTCCATTTTACTTATTTTATTCTTATTTTGGCTAGATACAAGTATTTGAATTAATTTAATGTACACACAATAAAAGTCTTTAAAAATAAAATACTGCTAATTTTCCTTAAACTAAACTTGATATATAACTTATGTAGGGATTTTGTATTGCAAAATTTTCACTTTCGTTAAGTGATCTTTTCGTTCCTACGACGAAATAAACAATTTCATTTCATTTCACTTTTCCATTTTAATATACTGTATTTCTTGTAGAAACGTTGTCAACCCTAGCCATAACTGAACTAACATTCCCAATGCTACTATTAATTGTGAGCCCTGGGAGACTCTTTGTATCGCGGTATCTGCTTTCCACCGTTTGATCTTAACTTTGCTACTGATATCTATTTCAAGTGTTTTCGGATAGAATTTAAAAAGCAAAAAAATTAAAACATCTAGGAATATTTTGAACGTCGTTTTAATGTGTAGGTAGTATACGAAAGCCAAACATGAGTTTAAAATTTTGTCGTCGTACTGTTATACACAGTATTATGTATATAGTATAACTGGTGCTTACGATTACGAGGAGCGTACACATCTATGAAATATTTAATTGTGCAGCACAAACGCGGTCGGTTCCCTACACAGCATACTGTCCACCCTCACGAAGCCGGAACAGGCCGCTAGCATGAAACTTGATAAACCCAGTAGAATCAGTATAATATTTAAGACTCCACAAGTGCCACAATAACGTCGGCTAATTGAAATCTAGACGTAGACGATCGTGATCATTACGCCAGCTCGTCAGCTCAGCCAGCTCAAGTTCATTGACTCAGCCGACACAGGCCGCAGCACACGCGATTTGACTGCAAACAAACGCCGCGTCTTGTCGCGGCTCACTCGTCTCGACCACTCTCTCCTAATTCCCCAATCAACATAATGACCACCACTAGGAAACGTGAAAGCTCCTCGACCACTACCCTAATGACTATATGATCCCGGTGAATATAAGTGAAGATGTAGCGATTCGAAGAGATGTGTCCGTATTCAGAGAGAGAGAGAGAGAGATCTCAACAGAGGACAATTACAAATGAGATGCGTACGGGAAATATTTTTAAATTTCCTTGCCAATTTAAAAGATGATGAATGTTTTTATAATAACAGATCGGGAATAGTCAGCCATCGCTACGATCGGGGTCAGCGCTCAGGGTCAGCCGAATCTGCGTCCAAACTAGTCCAACTCGACCGTTGACGGTTGTATAACGGTTGCGTGCATTCTATCTCGATTTGCAGCCGCGCCACATCTCCACACTTATGCTCCATGACGTGACAGGTCAAATGCACTCCATTTGACGAAACCCGTTTCGAGGTCGTGATCAGAAACAAGCTACATGACATTCCGACCGATTCTTGGTTAAAGAATATGAAACGAGCCATAATTCAAGTGATGGAGCCAAGCGAACGACTACTAAGTATAATTTCTGCCTCATTTGCCTACGAAGTACAATGAACACGATGAATATGAAAGTAATATAAAATATGCTGTGAATGAAGTAGCTATAAAAGGAGCAGTATTCTCGGCGGTGAACAATGAATACGGTGGCAATTGATGCGAGCACGCATCCAGATCAAGGGCGGCTGGCTACTGTCTCGGAGGGCGACAGATTCAATAGCCTCACCTCGCCTGCACGTGCTAGTTCAAAGCAGTTCCATATCCTATCAATGGACAGTGCCATCTTTATACAAACTTAGAATGGTCATGAAATGAACATCTGTCGCTAGATACGACCGAAAAAAGTAAAATATATAACATTTCATGTATACTATGACACAATTTACACATTGCACATGCACAGTTCAACTACAAAATTATTTTAGTGTGTTTACTATTGCATAATGCAGCGCAACATTTTCATACTTTTACTTCATCACATTAGTTATTTCGTTCTAGGATGACGTTAGAGGAATGACGTAACGTACCGCGATGCATCTTTTGTGGAATTGTGCAATATGCAAAATGGCCACTGTTATGTAACGAAATGATCGCTATTGGAACTACGAAATATAAGCACATGACAGGGTAACTGCGTTGGATTAAAAAAAAATTCGATTTAAACGCTGTGAGTAAACAATGATATTAGTGGAATACTACTATTTACTCATATGTGGCATTTACCCTCTATCTCAATTTTATTATACAAATTTAATTATACAAACATATATCTGTTTGGTCTTCGTAACACATGACCACTTGCAGGAAAGTTATGGGGCTGTAGGAAAACCCTTCACCTTGTCTTCGTGATAGGCAGTACTCAAGTTGAAATTAGTCCTGATGCGGTAAAATTTTCCAGAACGCCAGCAATATCATCTATTTTAAGACCATTTTAAAATAATAGATTTGTAACATTATCGTTTGAAACAGGCATGGCAACTATGTCCAAATTAGATTCACAATAGAACCCGGTGCTGGCAGCTGGCAGTGACCGCGCGGCGCCACGTCGCCACGCCGCCTACTGGTCTGCAGACACAATAGCAAGGTCCAAGGCGATCACTCCACACGTGTATCTCCCGTTTCCGCAAAGCTCCCGTTTCAACAAAATATTGTTAAAGGAAAACCTTTCCGACGACAACTAACATTTTTTAGTGACTAACATTTTTTAGTGTATCCGACGTTTGTCGCGTTACATTGGAAGTTGTGGAAACAGCACTATAAATGGTAGTAGTAAGTAGCACTAAACTTTTTTTAACTTTAACTTTAGCTTTACTTTATTGAATTCCTAAGTAACGTTTCCTACGTTAAAATACAACACCTAATTGAATAGGAACACATCGAATCATTATCTGAAACCTGAGGCTGTAAGCTGAAAAAAGTTACACTTGCATCGTAATTTCATAAAACGACGTAAGGTTTTCTAAATGCCTATTTAATGTTACCTACACGAGCCGGAAATTTCGCGCGCAAATTAACCCACGCCTCGCCAAAATGATTTCACGCTCCTGTTTCTTACTGAGACGAATTTTGGAACGTTGAACCTGAGCCCATACGCTCGCCACAGTGCACGGCTAGATATACAGCCGCAGAGATTCTCAATCTTATTTCGTCTACTGCCCAGTCTGAAAATCAGCAACCCCAATTTTTTTTCCTAACCAAAACTTTAAATCCACTATAACATTAATTAATGCCATTATAATGTACTATGTTAGTCTGGTTTTTGTGCTCCTTTCTGCCCCCTCTTGCCTTCAGCGCCCACAAAGTAGCGGACGACTACAGACGGCTAGATCTTTCGAGAACTGACACGTGTGCAAATCACCGAGTAAGATCCCAATTAGATCAATCATGGAAGATCCAGGTCAAATGACCAATTGATACGATTGACCTTCATTGAATGCATTGATCAACTCCGCGTCAAGAGGTGTTGAAGTGTTGAATCTGGCATTTAAAAGACGTCTTTTATATAATCAAGAGAAATAATACTATCTGATGCTCGCATTGTACGAGACAGCGCATAAAGAGATTTCGTCACGAATACGTATTTTAAGGTATTTGTAAACGCTTACATGTATACAAGCTTATTTATAACATTATGTTGGAGCCCTGCAGCCTGGTTGTGACCCTGACTACGAAGCAAGGAGTCCTAATGCCAAATAAATACTTTTTCCTAAGGTGTTATTTTTGTTGTACAAGAAAATCTTATTGTATCAGCGTGTACGCATTTATTTACTGTATAATATAATGTAATTTTAATTTAAGTTATATGAAATCAGGAGAAATAATACATTTTCATAATGAAAGAATGGCTATACTGAGCGCGAAACAAATATAGACAACAATTTCCTGATTGTTACAGAAAAATTGTTGTTAATCTTGAAAACAATGCTAATTGAAACCTCTCGAACCGCAACACAATGGCGGCGGAACGGCAAAAGCAAAATTCAAACAGAACATTTTGACAAACATTCGATTCGTTTTGAAAAGCCGTTGCGACTAATGACGACATGTCTGTCTGGAAGGCTTACTAGACGCAGTGTGTAATATATTCTATTATCAAAATATAAGGTAAGAAAGGCGAGAGATAAAAATAGTACGCCATAGTTGGTCTATTTAAAATTGCAGCATATCATAACATATTGCACCAAATGGTCGGCACATTGGGTCGATGCCCTACCAGAAAGTTCGCTTAGATGCGGATTCTAGTAGCCTATGGTGAGATTGATTGCGACCGTTATTGGAACGATAACGTCGTACGTGCCATTCCGTTCGATTTTACTGCTACCTGAGATGTTTTTGTCTTTTTCGGTTGACAATGCACAGAGCCGTATGTTCAATACTTGTTTCATGCAAAAACAATAAGAAGTTAGTCTGTCTACGCCATCGGACACTTGTTTTGCTCACGTCGAAACCCCACAATGGAGTGTTTGGCGCAGTTTACTCAAGTGTCGCGACGTACCTCGATTGTTTGCACGAAGTATCAATTCGAGTCGAATGATGAGGAAATTTTATCGTAGTTATATTGTGAAGCGACTCGACACAAAGATGACGATTGTCTGTCAAGATCAAGGCGACCTTGTGCCTCCGACATGGCCACGCATTTGGCACAGACCCGTAGAACTAAACAGGCAACGTCTTTCACACGCAAGAACCGGCATACAATGGTGTCGGTACTTTATCAAATTTGTCGTAACATCAGTGCAACTGGAGTGCTATTGTGCAGCGCGAGCGATAAGCGATGTTACACGACCCTGCTCTATTTGTCGAAAGGCAATAAAAACGCATTGGACAACGTCTTGCATTTATGTCAAGTTCCACCTCGAAAGGGAGAATATTATTTCATAATAAAAGTTATCAAGTTTCCCGCTCGTTCGACCGGTTTCTTTATAAATAAACATGGGTTACCTGCGAGGTCATCCTCGCACGACCGCGGCCGTAGACTCCGGAGCAGACGAGCCAAGCCAACCGATGGGACCCAGTGCGCCGGACAAAAAATATCGTTATATGGCATCACTCGGCACTCAACTTGTTCGCAAGAAGTACGATAAGGTGGAAGATCGAATTGTATGAATTTTTAATAAGGCTTAGTCATCTGAATAATTTGAACTCTTACGATAGTATGAACATCGCTTTTATATATTGCAATTGATATAAAAATTAAAAATCAAAACGCTTAAACAGGTCGCCAAGAGGAACGTCTCTACTATGATTGCAGAGTTCTTGATACAAAAGTTTAGCGTATTGAAAATAATACTTAGGTATTTTAAAAACTAAAATCACGTTTTTATTTACGTACTAATATTATAAAGAGAAAAATTGAATTGTTTATTTGTTTGAAATGAATAGGCTCCGAAACTACTGGAAAAAATATTTTACCATTAGAATAATGTAGGATTCCTGATGAACATAGACTATAAAATATTTTCAAAAACGTTAGGGATCCGTATGAAAACTTCGATAATGTAACCCAAAGTGTGAAAAAATATCCAAAAATAAGCTTTATGTCGCGTACGCTGCGGAAACTAGTAACAATAGAGCAACGTGATATACTACAGTTTTATGGAGGACATCAATATCTACAAATAAGTCCGCGATACAATAACTGTAACTATGGGAGTTATGACACAATAACTACTTTTTTTGGTAACTGGCTCTTCCCAAGTAAAGCCAGGGCAGTTTCTAGTTATCTAATAAAAGCAACACATGGCCACGGGCGCCATTTTTGCTTTTGGTCAAAGGTGCTAAAATGGACAAGGGAGGGCTTTGGGTAACAGCTACTTATTCAGGGTTGAACTTCTTTGACCCAATTACCAAAAAAAATTACCTTCGCAGGGAAATTTTCCGCGATCCACTTAAGTGTCTTCATTCGACCTCATTATCTAATTTCAGCACGACCCGCGACGAGGAGGATCACAAAGAGATTTACAGGAGAACGGCGAACGTGACTCACGCTGCACACGACATTCAATGTTCACTAGGCATTATACAACATTTACGCAACTGCCTAATTTAATGAAATGTACTTAGATTACAATACAACATTACACAGCCTCATTGAAATTTTCAGCACATTTTATATAGATCAACTGCGATGAGCTTTCTACACTACACGGACACAAATAACGGTAATTTTGTGCAATTTGACGGAATTAACGAGAACTCTTTTAGTGGAAAGACCATTAACTTAACGAGATAATTGTACCGTACTTATTCCTTCACTCTGGCGAAGAGGAAAGGGGAAGGGATGGAGCGTGAAGAAGCAAAATAGAATAGATTGAGACAGATGTGACTAATGCAGAAAACTCCAGTTTTGCGACCAAAGGACCAGAACCTGAATAAAATTTCACATTTATTCCTTCTGTCCTGGGTCATAAGCTGACCTGGGTATTCGCAAATTCAACGTGAAGTAGGTATCTACCGAAACCAACAGATACAAAATGTTTGCTTCAAATCCCGGATGCCTTCTAAAATTGTAACACCAATGTTCATCTATTTGTCTCCCCATCTACATTGATGATACTCTGAATCAGGGCCGACAAATGTAGAGCTATACAACGTACCATAGTCCAGCCTCCCCCACTCCATCAACTGTAGACATTCACTGACAACGCGTGATATTGCCCTCGAGAGCTGAATCAAACGCCTCTCATTACGTGTATAATTAGTGAAAAGGCTCATTATGTGAGCGCTTCACGGTTGACGCAACGTGATGCAGACAGCCGTATGATGTTTGCCATCGCGACCAGCATTGTTTTATTGTTCCGAGTGATATCTCGGAGGTGCCCGACACACTACCTCTACCAATTACGGCATCATTACCATGACAATCATTGTTAATTTTATTCAGTGAAAAATTTGGCGTCAGTCTCTTGTTCGACAAATTCTGACTGACGAAATTTGTACAGGTGTACAAAGTCAACTGATAAATAAGTATGTGGCGTTCGATCCATTGTCAACCTTGATATTGGGTGAGGCTTCTGACTGACTCACTGCCAACTCACTGAATCAACACTTGCTCTTGTGCAGTTAGAAGGTCGGTTTACTGTAGATATTGAAGATCACATTTTTGTCTTAAGCCAAACGAGTAGAAGGGATACCTATGGTAAGTGACCACCGTTGCCGTCTAAGAAGGAAGCGGCAGACCCGTTTCTTGAAGCGGGTAAGTCGCAGAAATTTGAAAGTCGAAGTAGGAGGGATCGGGCGTCAAAACTTATTCCATTGTTCAGCAAGCTACCCCAAGAGCTGGACAGGATAGCATGGATTCAGAGAAAGATACAGTTCCTCATACTCCTTGCACAATTTAACCAACCTCCAGATGTAGAACAAATGTTGCTACACCGAACCGCTACACCGCCCGAACCTTCTTTTTATATACAAACTTCCATTAGCAGACCGAACAATTAAAAATAATGAATATAATGAAAGATAACACTTGCGGGCTATTTGTGTAGGTTGCTTACGTAATCAAATTCGTGGTATTATCGCGTACAGTAGTGATTAATTAACGAAATGGATGAAGCAACGTGGGTAAAAAATGAAGGCTCCTGCAGACTGCTGCGGCCAGCTCGCAGCCTGTCATTAATCAATCGCTCCGT
>DWJZ01001596.1:0-22684 GCA_018249125.1 Asbolis capucinus
AGGTACCCTCGTTTTAATATTTATTAAAGTTATAATTCATGGTTAACCACCCATTAAAAATCAACGCCATTTCACTGGCGGATGACGGCGAAAACTCTAGGTATATACGGAAAATTTATTTGGAGCTTTTACGACGATCGCGTTCAGTTTTGTTGAGCGGATAAAATATTTAACGAATCTGTTTTATTATACAGCAGGTATATCATTACACTAATGCATTTTAAGTATATTACTTTTCAAGTAATATTTTATCTAGACTAAAATAACAGAAATTAAAATCAAATATATCATTCATTTATGTTAGTTTTCGTTATTATTTAGATATAAATTTACTTAATAAAACATTTATTTTATGTCACTGCCAAGAATTTATTGAAGCCAAAATTATTAGCTAAACTACATTACGTAGAATAAACCGTAACAAACCGGAAAATAATGTTATTAATGATATAATTATCCCGAAAAAAAACGTAAATAAAAACCTAATAACATAACAATTATAGCTTAAAATATACACTGATAGAATAAAATAAAAAAAAGATTTGTTTTAATCACTTACCATAATTCAACACAGAAATGACACTATAGTCACACAAACTATACAACACTAGAATTATCCGCAAAATCAACTGAAAATGATAACGCCACTATCAAGTGCTATAAACATTATTTGATATTATCACTCAGTAATCAATATCGTGATAATATTAAAACCCAATTATACTGCTATAAGTCTTAATCTATTCGTACTTTAATAATTTTATTTATTTAAGGAAACAGATATCAGATGTGCGCTTGACAGTAAGCTATGCAACAAACTAAGTCGTGTGCAAATGAAAGTTGAGATTATAATGTGTTTGAAGATAATTAGTAATAACCATAATATATGTATATAAATTAACATCTCAGTAAAGACGACATGCTACATTTATTATAACTAGAACGGAACTATAGGACGCTTCGCTTCGAAGAATTGGTGCATTAGTGTGTGTGAAGCTAATTATGAAGGTAAAAATAATTAGGATATGCGTTGATAGCCTAATGGTTTAAATTAAGTCTTCCGGTCGGATGACCTTAATTCGAATTCTACACTGAAAAAAATATTCCGCCTCATACCTACTTACGAAACCTACAAGATCAATTAAACAGGAGTTTATATTATAATAACAGAAATACTTTTCAATCGGTCAAATAAGGAACACGAATGAATGGAGTTTTTTAACTATAATTTCGTATCGTATCAAATAGAAGTAACCACAGGAATTCCTTCAAATACTTATTAAGTATAATTTAGGTGTCTCCAAGATAAGAGTGAATATGTCTCTTTTAAGTTAATGCGCTTTACCATCTAAGACAACATCGCCATTTACCATCAGATTGTAGTCAAGCAATAACTTATAAAATGCAAAAAAAACGAAGGCGATTGGTTTTTGGAGATGCCAATACTCAAAACTAACTCCATCAAAAATTTGTAGCAAATCCGTGTCGCAAATTGTTAATCCACCCTAGAAGCTTATTTATTGCCCGATGCCAGACCAAAACTTTCCGTTTGGCCACAACTGTCGCAAGCGACGCCACAAATATCGCAAGTAATGAAGCAAACTTTGAAAACGTATTTATTTAATACAGCGAAAATTTTTCGTTATAGAATAGACGCCTTTTGTTTTTTAAAAATAAAATTATGGCCGCGCCGACCATACTCTTATATTTTAGTACCTACTAGCTGTGCCCGCGACTTCGTGCGCGAGGAATATTATATAAAAAGTAATAGTTAATAATTCCATAATATAGCCTAGGTTACTCCTTATTACATCAGCCATTTGGCACAAAATCGGTAGAGCCATTCCAGAGATAAACCGGAACAAACAGACAATTTTTTTTTAAATGTTACTTTTATACATGTACCGTGTATCTATTACAAACATAATACATATGCATTCAGTAAAAGGTGGTTATTTTAATATTACAATATCCAATTTTATCTATTTTAGTAATAAGTGCATTCCAGCTAACATGTAACCCCAGCCAAAAAAATAATAATCTTGAACATATGTAACTTAGTTTAAAAAATATATTAATGCAAATAGGTCGATGGCTCGTATCTTATTTCATGTACATATGGATTTATTTGGCATCATTAACCACTAGATAATTTCTCGGCACTTCCGTCTTCAACCTACATGCCGGCAGACCCTGATGATTGTTATCGTCAGATAGGAATCGTCCACGCCACGACAGGCGATAAGTCCAAATATATACATACGACCCTTTAATATTGGGGATGTGGGTGTTTCCGTTGAAGTATAATGAAGTCTTCAATGCAAGAATGAATAGATTTTTCTAAGTTGTCTAGCCATACAAGACTACGTGACAATTTACTACCAGGTGTGTTTTTTATGAAACATTAATTTATAGTATGTAAAAAAATCCAGCAACGCCACGCGGTGAAATAAAATTATATAGACAGTACACAAATAAACTAAAGATTGACTATAATGTATCTTCTTTTCACACTGATCAGCAAATTAGAAAGTTTTTTCAAGATAATATAAGCTTTAAAATTAAATATATCATCGGCTTTTAATTTCCATAAAATATTATGCATATGCACAAGTTTCACGTTAAACTAACAATCACTGGAGGTTTCGACCTACCCTCTATCCATGATACTTTCTTCAAGATACGAAAGACTTTAAGAAATAAATGTTTGCCACTATTCCTACCAATCGTGCCCGCCCTGTTTAACTTGACCGTTCACTTAGAATAAAGACAAGCCATCGGGCTACGAGCACCACCAATACGGCAGTATCACCCCACATTCAACTAATTCCCCCGCATCGATGTACCTACTCCAGCATACTTCACGTTGGCGTCCTGCCCAGAGTTACACAACTGAACTCTCATCTCTAACCAAGATGAATGTTACATTGACGAGCTGATAGAGTAATTCAAAATATTTACATAATACCTCACAGTACTGTTTATTATTCATTGGCGAACTATCCTGTGGCCTGAAGGGATTACACATCAAACATAAACCATATTCAATAAGCCACATCAAAATCTTACACTTTAATCCAACTAATATAATAAACGTCAAAGTTTGTGTAGATGGATAATGTTCGTTACTCTTTCTTACAAAAGAAACAACTGAACATATCTGAATAAAACTTGGAATAGAGACAGATTACAGTGTCGAAAAAACGCATAGGCTACTTTTTATCAATATACCACGTGGGAGAAATCGCACGTGGAGACAAGTACAACATACGGCTATTAAGTTATGAGCCATACGTCTCCATCCAAGTTTAAAATCTTCCTAAACCTTTCATTCACATGCCCACCCCAGTTGGCATAGACAACCTAACCCATCATTAACCCCACGACCAAAAAAAAAAACATTTATCTACTACAAATATCATCCCCAGACGGGATGGGATATGAATGGGTTGAATATGAGTTTTATGTTTCAATGCCAAGTTACCAACTATGCTACAAAGTCGTTAATTGTTAACCTGAAACGAGGTAGGTAACACATGTATGTACACAAGTATTTAAAATTAAATTAATAATTTAATACCTTATATATTTTTTGTGTATTCCTAGATGACCTGACAGCCGTTCTGCAATTTTTTACAATAAACAGGTTGAATTACCAGTAGATCTTCAATTTAAAGTTCTTCCAGTAAACATTGTGTAAGAATAAACAATTTTTTTTTAAGATACATAATAAAAATAGATTCTACGTTATAACTCAAAAACAGGAACTCGGTAACAAAGAAAATTAAAAGTTTAGGTGAAGAAAGACAACACATTAAACCTTTTTTTGAACTAAACATTTGTGACAAAAAAAATTCAGAAAACAACCAGTAATCATTCTATTTCGTACTGTTCTATCTTTAAACACAATTACATTACAAGAGCGCTGTTCACAAAGTAATTGACGGATATTAAACAAATCTTGTCGTAAACTAATTTACTTAATAGAATGACTAATGAGGTAAACACCATTTACTGGTGCGTTAATTGTAAACAATTAAAAAGATGTCAACAAACTCTGAAGTGTAACACATTTTTTGTTTTAACATGAAAACTAGCGATTAACTTGCTGGCAGCAGTGTCGCAGTTATTATCCACTGCGCTCAAATTAGGGCTGCCACCGGGTTTGACAGCTTTTATTCCGGGTTTGAATAGTAATATCCGGGCTAGGAGTTCCATATTGCAACCAGGAGGCGAGCGAAAATCGATCGTATCATCCTTCAAAGTCTTATGCAGCAAAGATATTAAATAATGTTTACTCCAAAAAATATGGTTTTAAAATCCAACCGGCGGCAGCAGTAGAGTCTGAGTTAGTAGACTAAAATTGTGACGATATAGTAGTTCTTTTGAATCTATCTGATAATTAATTTAGTTTTATGACAAAATAATTATTTAGATTTGAAAAAAGAAAAATTAATCACCGTCGTTATTTTGAAAAACGAATTCGTAACTATACAAAAGAAAAAAAAATCGCACATATATAAATCACACCATAGCGCAATTACTTTAACAGACAGGATACATTAAATTATTTAATTAATTAATTTAATTTATTGACTACAACCATTGAAGATATTACCGCAAAATATGTTTTTGGTGATAATATACATTGCATTTCATCCCAATTTAGGCACATCCTTAGTACGAAAGTATTTTTCAGAGGCTTTCAAATTAAAAACACAACTATTCTGTTGCTTTATGAAAAGCGAGAACCCTAACGCAGGTGCTAGGAAATCTAGTGAACTAATTTCTAACAGTTTTCAATTTTAAAACGACTACTGCTCGGTTCAAAGGTTAGGTGACCCAGTTTAGAATTACAACAAAGGATGCATTTTAAACGAAGCTATTCAATTCAGTACTTGAGTAATTTTACAAGAACGTTATGTATCTACATACATATGTATGTTTGACATTCAAGAGGAAAAAGAGTGGCAAAAAGGGAAGAAAGAAGTATCGTTATGTTATCTGCATTGCTGGTGCAGTAGCTAGCTTCAACCTGGTTATCAGCGCTTAATTTTTTAATGGAACCGGGGACATAAGAAGTATTTTCCAGGGAAATAAATTATTTACGCAACTACTGAAAATTTTAGAACTTAGTCTCTTAAGACAGAAGTTTTTTCTTTCTTTGTTTAGTAGTAGATATTTCTTTTTCTTTCGATATTAAAGACATCGAAGGTAAAATAAAAACTAAATAAAAAATATATGTATATACGTTAACAGACAAATTGATAACATGAAAATACATAAATTGAAACCTAAAATAATGAATATTTCGTCTTAGGAACCAAAAGCTCACCTAATGAAACTGAAAATTTAACACTAACAGGTCCCTACAACATCTATAAAGTTAACAACAAAATATTATTATTATTAACTTTTCTTATTCGGGTATTTTCTTATTTTAATTGCTAACTAGAAAATTTTAAGTTATCTAAAAACAAACTTTTAGAAGCAAAATTAAACGGTAAGTTTAATGGTTTTTAAATTTAAAATGCAAATTTTAATTATGTTTATCAAACTACTTACAAACATAAAATTTCATTGGAAATACAGGAAATTAAAGGGAACAAAACACGCTAATGACGTGTTTTAAACGTCTATAGGTGACGTAATACAACAAAATTCTTTTATAATAAAAGTAGGTTAAAAATCACACAAAATGAACAGGGTCGAGGTGTGTACCATGAATTATAAATTTATTATTATTTAGTATGACTAATGACTTATTTAAATTTTTCCTCTTTAGTATATTAATTGCTTTACGATATATTTTTTAAATTTAAGCCTGCTCTACACTTTTATTCCAAACAAAAGTGCAACGCTATATATCAGAGAATTCGACCGAGACTACTTTTTCGAAATCCCTTTTCTAGGAAAATAAGTGCAACAGACAAAATTTAAGAGTAACTTAACACACAAATAACAAAGGCAAATTAATAGTCTTTATGCTCGAAATAAACGTATGCGTTCTGATGATTAGTTTCGTATCTGCAAAATGTATAACAATTTTGGACAATGTATGAGACCTATTTTACAAACGATATACATGAAATATTCATTTAGCCTGGATTCATCGACTAATTTATCAGTTACGATAAATTTGTTATTGGTGCAATGTGACCGAATTGAATTAGTATTTTGGGTCAATCAATCCGCATTAATTAATTAATGTTATACCTACAGTTCGAAGTTGTTTTTAAGATTATATTTGTGAGTTAGTTTGTGAGTTAGTTGTCCTTTATAGACTCTGAAATGGTAGGAGATGCTGATGTCTCAAGCAACTTTGTGCTCCTGGAAAGGTTTTAGTATGGTTGTTGAGTTGCCGCGCGCCGCTTACAGTAATTTATATATTTTTTTTATATTTCTGATAAATATTATATAAGACAATTAATCTCAAAGATAGAGACTGAAACTAGTAGGTACTAAGAACTATAAAATACAAAATAACTTATACTCAAAGTCGTTAATATTTACTTAAAATCCCCCATAATACCGCTTTTGTAGATACAGTCAATAAATGTACAGATACAGAAACCTGTTTTAACATCCCTTAACATAAATCCTAACTCGCCTTTAGGTTCACGTTATAATCAAAAGTCGAAACAAAACTGAATCAAATTTTATTTCTAGAAAATTCCCCAACAGATATGTTATCTAGAAACAACACAATGACATAGACAGAGCGCTGTAAATCAAGAGTAGTTAACCGCTAAAACGTTTAAAGTGCGAAATCACACGTATACAGATTTCAGTAAGTGTTATCTTCGGGATATCATAAAGAGATTTATTATCTTTAAACAACCTTGATATTATCGCTTCTGTAAGTGAAACATGAAGCCGAAAACATGAAATCAATCCTAATAATATTATAAAATTGTTATGTTGGTCACTTTTTCACTTAAAATATTAAATGACATTTACTAGTGTATCTATGTCCTGAAAATAACAAGTGCAATTTATATTCAAAAGAACTACTAATTGACGCACTCAGAGTTGTTAATGTTTATTGAAATCGTAAACCAGAGAGTTTCTATACAGATTCTGTACTAAGTAGCAATTTAAGTAACAATTAATGACTGGACGCGGTAGTAAGTGATAACTATAGATATCCTTTTGACTCACAATATTAATCTTGGAAATATTAACCTAGTCCTTGATCGGAACATTAAATAGGAGCTTGTTGGAACAAAGCCATTTCAGTAGTTACGTGTAGCGACTCCATGCGAGTCACTGTTAAATTTGTTGACCGCGAAACATTTAGCGTCAATTATCAACACGCATTCCATTATTGAATAAATAGGATGGACGAACATAGTTAGCGTAGCTAAAATTAATTGAAATTGAATCCATTCACGTACCTAATAAAATCATAAACTATACCTCAGCTACGATTTTACACCTTTACTATACAAACTTGTCAAGTTTGTATGTCAAAAATTCTTTTCGAATTCTCCACTCACAATATGAAGGATACGGACATATTCCAAAACGCTGGCCAAGTACGGATTGGTGGACTTCACACACCTTAAACTTGAAGAACTCTCAGGAGTGCAACTTTCCTCATGATGTTTTCCTTCACCGTGCAAGTTTCCTCACGCTGTTTTCCTTCACCGAGTCGAGGTCGAGTGGTCGAGGTATAGTTTTATCACATTATTTTACAAGTATTGTAAGTATGTCGTGTTTTCGAACCAGGTTTCGAAAGCACGAAGTTATGGCCGGCTCGGCCGCGGTGGCGCGGAAAAACTCTTGACAGATGACAGTTGACGTTTGACACTAATAACTGTCCATTAGTCTTCATATTTGTATTTATGAGACCATATCAACACACTGCAGAGCCTTCATCATACAGTCAAGAAATCATGCGCAGAATCAACAATGAGTATGTTTAAAATCATAAAATACTCTGTTTTTTAAACTTTTAACGGGTTACTCACGATTATCGCGGGAAGAACCTCTTGACAGCTGACAATGGACAGACACTAATGACAAATGAGCCTGTCAATTTTACGTCTTATTCGTTTCCCGTATATGTTACCTAAGAACACTACCCGAGACCGCAGTCTTGCCGTGACCATGACCCATGCAACTGGGTCGAAATATCGTTATAAATATGCAACAATAATCGTGAATAACCCGTTAAAAGTTTTAAAAATGTTTACTGAACTAATCAGTTACTGTAAAAATATTACTTTTTTTATATCTATAGCTCTGCCACGATTTGAAAAGAATGTACAATATATAATAATACAATATATACTAATACAAAATAATTAATAATTTAACTAGTAGTTAACGTAGTAACGTAACGTAAGTTGTAATCAACTTGACTTATATATTAACTACGCCCTTTCTTCTCCGTTGATTCTTTAATTGGATTCTAATATAATAACATGTTTATTGAAAGGTTGCTTACTTACCGGTTATATTATAAACTACCCGCATATTGTTTTTATTTTTTTTAGTTAGTTAACTTAAAAAAACGTGTAATGTATGTATCATGATATTAGATACTAAAAAAAAATTAACGGAATAATGGATGTAGAAGGACGTAGAAGGATTTATATACCAAATCTATCATTTATTTAGCATGAACATTAAAATGACACTAAATATTATTTTACGTTGGTTACGTAAACAAAAGTAACTTTGGAATTATTTTGATTGGACCGTACTTTGCTGTTAATGCTATTTTTCTTTAATATATAAAACTATCGAACTACCCAAATTGCATATTAAAATAATCCTATGTAAAACATACATAAATATCTACTTTAATTGTTTATTAATCAAGTATCATTATTGATATTGAATCAATTATTCAATGATGCGTTCATTAAAAGGATTAACCTTGGCTCATGGACGTGGTTTACCACACTCAGTCCCTGTCGACATCCGAACCCTTAACCTCTATCGATAGATCAACCTATCATTGATTGATGCCAATGAGCACAACCAAATGGAAGTTTATTATAGCATGTGATAATTATATGCAGAACGATTAAGACTAATCAATAACGAAGAACTTCTAGATTAGAAGTCTGGAGATGAAAATTAAATGTTGATACGGATGTACGGTAAGTACTATTTATCTAATAAATCAGCTTTGAAGATTTCACACTTGCATATCGTGGGTGAACCAATGAGTTAACAGCAGCGGGCGCGGTGGGTACAAGGTAGGTGACCATGGCAAAAAACTCTTGAACTCTCCCGTCTTTCTGAGGACACTTTAAGCTGTTGGTTCCTGTTAGACCTTAGTGGCGGTAGCAGAACTGTTTCCACGCCGCCTTAAGTTCTGCCTATCTGAAAGAATCGGTAATCCCTACCATGACAGACCATCGGTTAGATAATTGACGTCTTAACGTGTACAAATATTAGTATCAATATTATCTGATTGTTTTTTGCCACATTGCTATTCATATTTACTACTTAATAAGAATTGGCATGATGCGGATGCAGTGGCATCTTTGCGGTTAGCGCATCTCAATACACTTGTATTTAGTGCCATGACGTATTCGTAACTATATAGTTATCTAAATCGTTATTATTATACGCGCTTCCTACATCAACACAATCCACATATCTTTCATCTTAATATTCCGAAACCGCGTATGTGGGCTCCTCCATAAAGTGATATAAATATTCTTGACTATTCAGTTCTTGCCTATATTTTTGTTGGCTTACTGTTGCGTCTATGGTAGTGTACATATACAACCGGTTCATACCAGAGGTGGACCACACATCCAGACTTAATTGATGGAATTCTGTGGAATAAAATTGAAATAACTACAAACAAATGAATAACTTAAAAAATAAACGAATTTTCAGCTGGAGTATCAGAGAAAACGTTTTAACCCATTTAACCGCGGTGACAAATGTACTTCCCTGCAATGAATCTGGGGTAAAAACTACTACTACAAACATGTTAAATAACATTAAAATCTGCCCGATATTTTCATTATCATGCCCGAAGATAGGCTGAGAGAACACTGGGGTAAAATTCTTTGGTCTCTGCATCGACAAAATACACTGTTTACACTAGAATTTCCGAAAACTATGCAATGGACAGATTCAGTTAATGACATATTTATAAAAAATAAAATATATTAGAACATTTGACACATAGCCTTGCATTTTAAACACGAAGCACTAACACAACCCCCAACCGCCTACGTATAATTACTAAATCGATATAGAAGCGAGCGAATTTTGTGTCAACTTTCCACCTGCAATAAAAATTGCAAATATTCAAAATTTAAAATTTTATCACACTCATTTTAGCACCAGATCCCAAAGCGGCAGGAGCGAATCGAAAGTTAGATTCATAGGGAGTTAATCGAACCGAAAACCGACAGCATCTACGGAAAATTGGAAAAATAAGGAAGCGTGGAGTTTATATGATACAACGTCTTAAGTTGCGAAAGAAGTTCTATTTCGGCAATCTAAAATTCATAATTTTTTTTAAACATATCTGAAATGTGCAGGTTTTACTGGAATAACTTGTTATTAAAAAAACAATTATCAAAACTAGTTGAGCTACACTCAGCCCAGAGGGGGTGGAGAGGGGGTGGGTCAAGAAACTCCCATGAAACCACTCCTGCATCCGCACATGATTAACCTTTAAAATAACTCATAGAACATAGGTACTTGTGTCATGTTAAATAATAACATGGCATCAAAGTGACCTTCAGACTAGTACCAGGATCTCTGTAATTAAAAATGACATTGCTAATTGTCAGCATGGTCACATTAACTATCACTAGACTCATAGAATTAATACAACGGAAATAACAAAATTCACTATTTGTCATAATACAGACCATGACCCAATTATAAACAAATCTTAAAAGTATTGTTTACATAGCGGTAAAAACTGTATGTCAGTACAGTATTCACATTAAATCAGTAATTACGATGATTTCTAATTAAGACCATTCCACACATTTCGTAAATTAAACACTTTTCACTTTTACAAATTTAGTTTTACACCTTTGAGTAACTGCAGGATATCTGGTCATCAGGTATTTATAAAATATGAATGATGGGCATTTAACATGTCATTATATAACTTTATAGCATTGTATATATTTTTGAATATAAAATATTCAAGGTCCTCCTCAAATATTTTTTAAACGGATTGGGTCTTATTCGTAACAAACAAAGGTAACAGACCACGTTTCATAGGATTTCTGAAAATTTCAGACAAAGAGATAAATAGTTGAAAATTCTAAAAATCAATAATATGTATGTATTCCATATTAAAAACGCACAGTAATAGTATCCCCCAAATATCTTCTGTAACTCTCACACGGTCATCTGACCCCAAACTAAGTGTCAGCTTGTACTATGGTGATCAGACAACTGATAAACATACATATTTAAAAATATGCATTAAAATGCTTTTATTATGATGAATGATCCCATGGCCTGGATGTCATCATGGACATCAAAGGTGAATAGCATCTAAACAACAACCACCATAATTATCAACACTGACAATTGAAATTAATTTGAAACATATTATGTGCACACTTCTTGAAACTTAGTATGTCATCAATTTAACAATTTAGAAGTGTAATAAGTTATGAAGAAACAGGAATTTATATCTTTAACATATAAATCTTCGTTATATTTTTCAAAGCAGTGATGGCCTAACGGTTCGAAAGTTGGTCTCTCGGATGAGAGGTTCTGGATTCAAATCCTGCACTCACATCTAATATGCAAGTTTTGTGCTTATCAGAAGTTGATTATGCTACTATCGAAAAATGCATTAGAGAAAACATGCTCTGAGGCCCATCAATCAGCACCAGGCCAGAATGAAGGACTATGTCCCTCACAATAGAGAACTGAGTCCAGTAGCGGGCCAGTTATGGGTTGCAGTAATAATGATTTTTAGTAAACAAACCTTAAGAAAATATTTATAGGAATATTAACCTCTAAGCAGTTGTCAGTAATCAATGCTATGTCTAAGAAAACCTTCATCTACACAATTCTTTTCTGAACATATTGGCAATAGTCCATTACTTTAGCCAAGTATGAGTTAAATGACATGTTATAATAACCAGTTCCTTTTAACAAAAATTAAATAAAGCGTGTCCAGATACACAAAACAATTGTTAATATGAGATTAATATATTTCGTTTAAACACCAAACAAATAACAAAAAAAACAATAACAAATAACAGGCTTATGGATGTGTCATTTATTTATTTGCATAAAAATTATTCCTCATAAACAAAAATAGAAACTTTTATTCCTGTCATTTATACAACAAATACCTCTAAACAATGTTTAGGTATTCTACAGTTATAATTTCTTGTATATAATTGTTATTCCAGTGTAGTTCAATGTATATGATTTATTAGACAAATTTTATTGTTTATAAAGTCAGACAATCAATACACAAAGATATAATAAACAATGACAACAAACAAAGAAAATGTATGTAATGTTATGTAAAAAAAATGAAATATGAATAGAATAATGTAACAGGTATATTTAGACATGATGGTACTGAATAGCATTCCCTTTATGTAATACTGGGAAGAAAATGAAGTTCAATGTTAGCTAACCTCAAAATTATTTCCTTGCAGCTTTATAAAATAGACATAGCCTATTTAAAAGCAGAAACAATACTCACTCTGGAAAATGTTCTTAGACGATTTATACGAGGATTTGAAGGTATGTTGCTCAGTGAAACCTTAGACATTTTCACTATCACTTAACAGTACAGACAAGCTAGGAAACAACACTAAAATCACTGTAAATTAGTAATACGCACAAAAGTTCTTATCAAAATAATTGAAAATCGAACACTCAGGAATTAAAGTTTTAATTTTAACAACACAAAAAGACAATTACACAACCCCCATTTTGACAGTCCACAATGAATTTAATGTTTTTTTTCAATTACGCCACACAAAATTAAAGTTAAAAGTAATTCATTCCCACATAATTTAAATTAAACAACAATATTATTTATCAAAATTCTGTTCTTGTACAGCGATATTAAATGACAGATGAGCTTGCCTTGTTGCCTTGCCAATTGCTTTGCTATTGACTACAAAACAGAGTAAGCCAGCAGCTGATATTGCTGACAACTCGACTCGTCCGACTACTCGAGTCAGTGACTTGCTGAGATTGCGATATACGATACAGTAACGTTTCGTTTCACACTTTTGTTTGTTAACATTAATAAATAGGAAGTTTAGTATGTTAACTTTTATAAGATCTCGATTCGTTAGTCGCTCTCTTAGCTGTTGAGCGTCAACCCGTCGTCGGATCGTCACTACAACTGTCAAAATGCGAATAAAACACGCGCCAAGTGCGTGTAACGTAATGTAACGAATTACAGATAGACTGTAGTCTGTACGATAGAATTACCACAGTAAAGTGTTATACTTACCCAGAATTGCGTGCATTGTTTAAGATATATTCAAATATTAATTTTAACTGTTAAAAGTATTTCTCGTATTTCATTCGTTCATCATAAAAATAGTTCATGGTTCTCTGAACACTATTTACCTATACAGGTACCTAATTACTATATTTATTATATATTTACTATATATACTATATTTATATATACTATATTTGAAGGAACGGATATACTTAACGATATTATGCGTTAATTTTCAAATTAGTTTTGTTAGATCGATAATTACCCTCGGTACTATTCAATTTAAAATAATTATAAAGGTCTTATCTGGCTTTTTGTAATGAAATGTAGCTAATTATTAATATATGTAGATAACATTTTTCTTTCTTCTTTTTCGTTGGGTTGACAATGGTAGGGTCGACAACACACTTCGATGACGCCATTTGTGTTAATGATATTTATAGGCGATGCTGACCACTTACCATTACGTGGCTTGTCTGTTCATTTGTCAGCTTCTATAATAAAATCGGCAAATTGTGTGTGTCTAGTAGTCGTACGTACCTTATTTTTTTGTTTTGTTTTCCACTAAACAGAAATAGTAATACAAATTCTGGGAAAATTAAGAATTTTGTTGACCTATTATTCTTCAAAAGATAGGCATTAAATGTAAAAAGCGATTTCTTAGTGATAATCTGCTATATTTCTTTAGAGATACTTATTTGTTCTCGTATTGGTACAGATAATTTTAAATATTATTATCATATATACAAGCTAATAAGTATCTATCTGTCTATTAAGACTCAAGAAATACAGTCCAGTGACAGAGGGATGTACGATGAAGACTTAGTAATCGAGCTCCGTTTTCACTTTTGGGGCCCGGTAACCTAAAAAAAATAAAATGAAAATGGCAAGCATTACTTCTACTTCAGCTTAATTTGCCACAAGAAAAGAATATAATTTTCTTAGCTCAATTTTTTAGTATAAAAATAACCTTATAAGTCCAAAGATACCACCTACATTGGTGCCTACGTAAATATTTAAAATCGCTAGACAACAATAGATAGGAGCTTATAAACGAATGTTCAAACAAAATATAATGTTCGGTCTACGTTTAAAGCAAAAGGTATGACCTAAAATGAGACAACAAATAAGTTTGCACCTAACTTCTGTGTACTATCTCCAACTGCAAATGCGGGACAAAAACGGACTGCAGTCCGCAGTGGTCCTAACCTCATTGGTCTATGAAACTTTATGAAAACGTCCATCCAGTTATAAATTTTTAAACAAACTACGTTCTTAAAAAAGAAATAAGTAAAAAAGTGTTACAAAAATACTCCAGTACTATCCGAAAACCATCAAAAATTCATCGACGTCACATCCTGTTACACAACTCACCAAGGATCGTTCTGTGGGGTTGACGTGGATACGGGGTTCTTCATCATCGTCGTCGGGCGTACACTCGACGCCGGTGGTTTGACCCATGGTTGCGATGTGCTGGTTATGTCGACGTAACGCGGCGGAGGGCCGCTGAGAGCAGCCGCAAGCCGCCGCGCGTCCGTCGCGCGACTCTGTCGCGCCGCGTGTGCCTCTTACAACCCCTATCTGCTAGGGGTGCACATGATTTGTCGATAATTACAACATTCTTAATTCTAGTTTAAGGTGTGTTTTTGATGGACAAACCCTTAAAAATATTAAATGTTTTAGAAACAGATCGTTAATGATTCACGCCTATTATTTTGTTATTCAATTATAATTAACACTTAGAACATCAATGACACGTCAATGCAAATAAAATCCAGAAAATGATCGTAAATCGTAATCAGGACCAATAAGGCCTTAGGTATAAAAATCTTATCATTACACATTCATTCAGTCATGAAGAATGTATTTGGGTTGATAAAACATTGCACAATTCAATTGAATTGCTAAAGATTATAACAGCAAATATTTATAGGTAACAGCAGGTATTTAAGGCAAGTGGCAACTAAAACAAAATTATGGAATATTTATACAATCAATCATAAAATCAAATGCTTAAATCTATACTAATAATAAAATTGTAACAAAGTAAATTATGCATTAGGTATTTTCTTTTAATTTTTATTCATTTTTATTGTGACTCTCTGTCATTTTTATTGTGACTCTCTGTCTGTTCGAGCTTCGCGTCCAAAAACCACTGGACTGATTTGATAAAACTGGGCATAGTGGTAGTTTAGGCTGACCTTAGGCATTGGCTTTGTTCCCACAGGACAACACGTTAAGACTCCGAACGCAACTCCGAAACCAATGGACCAATGTAGGTGAAATTAAGCTGAAATAGTGAAATAAGTTACAAATATGTAACTTATGTAAGGACAACGATTGTAGAATACTTTTTATCCCAAGAAACCTTCAAACCTTTTTTTAACAATTACATGAGTCATATGACCTTTCTCAAGCTTTTGTCTATTCTCTGTACCAAATTTCATCAAAATCAGTTCAGTGTGAATATTGCACGTATAATTTATATTAGGAATTGGATTGCCGGCATAATTAATTTGACAAAAACTTCGATATCAGTAACGTACGTGCCTAGCCCTTTAGCGGTCGATACGGCAGGCGCAAAACCAGGGCTCAGCTGAGACCTCTGACAGCCAGAAATACTAAAGTCATTAAATACTAAAATTGTAATTCCAATTATCATCTTAGAAATTAATTCCTTTGTGTATCAGTTTTATCTTAACTTTGTGTTGACATTGAACTTGAGTACTCACGGTACTCACAAACTTGAGTTGTCACGGTACTCAAGTACTTGAGTTGTCACGGTATCACAAGTTCTAGACAGCGTCGAGATGGGTTGTTATATTGTTTTGCATCAATAGTTTAACACAGTATAAAAACCGAAACACCCAGAATGGACTACCAAACCAATATGATATCTTCGTCCTATTCTATCGAGGCTTATTTACTATTTTGGCCGTACTAGGGGGACCTGGAACCTAGAATATTTACTCCAATCCTGCATCATCGGACAATAATTTCGTAAGAGACTCAGAAGCCTCTTGGCATTTATTGCCGCGGGGCTTCGTAAGGATTATATTTACTTACTTACTTAATTAATATGTGTAGGTGTGTTAAATATTCATACTAATATTATAAAGAGGATAGATTTTATTATCTGTTTGTCTTAAAAGAATAGGCTCTGAAAATATTGGGGCGATTCGAAAAAAATCTTTTACCATTAGAATCCTACATTATCGCTGATGAACATAGGCTATAAAATATTTTAAAATTATTTAACCGTTAGAGATTTGTATAAAAACTTTAATTATTATTGAGGATAAAGCCAAGTGATGTACTACCATTTTATAGAGGTCATCAATATCTACAAATAAGTCTGTGACACTTTATCTCTGTTATACAGTTATGTTTTATTGTCTGGTGACTGATTCTTCCGAACACTTCAGTTATTATAATTTGGAACAAGTAGGCATATATGTACATTCTTTGGGTCGTCTCCCTTCCCTCTTTCATATTTTCATGGGTGAAGTTCACCACTGTCATCAAATGGTTCGTTTGTTGGCTACATTTGCTTAAAATGACTCCTTTATTTATTTTCTTGTTTAATTTGATAGTGCGCCTGTTATAAGCTTGCGGTGTATCTAGCTATACACTCGTGAAAAGAACTAGTTTACAAAATAGCAGAGTATAATTTCAAATGACATAGAAACGCAATCGTTTGGAAGTTTTCTTACTGCCGCACTCAGGAGTCGTTAATGATTACTTAAATCTTTGACAGACCGGTTGGTCTAAATTGTTCTTTAAATTTAAATTTCTAAGTTGGTCTTTATTGGCAAGTAACCTGACTGCTACATCGAAAGTTGTGGGATTCCCACCCAGGTCAAACTTTGTGACGACCAGGAATGTTTGTTCTGTTCTGTGTTTACATCCAGATACACATATCTGGATGTAAAAAATATCAATATATGTAGGTATGTATTTAAAAAAATATATGTATGTTTTCAAGCTGTCTGATCCCCATGGTACAAGCTGACGCTTAGTTTGGGGTCAAATAGTCGTGTATGAGTTGTCCAGAGATATTTGTATTTTTTTAGATATTGTAAATTAAATCGTTTCTTAGTACGTATCTAGTAGATGTACTATACTATACCTACTAATTGGAATTTTTAAGTAGCAATTACAGCTTCGAGTGTTACATTGAATGCTGACGTCAAACCCTTCCTTTAGTTGGAGACTTCTGTTCAGACGTTGCAGTCAAACTTTTAATATAAAACGGTTTACAGTCTCGTTTGAGAGACAACTTGTTGTCACACTTATGAGTAATTATTGAGTCGTTAATGGTTACTTAAATTGCTCCTCAGAACGGAAGCTGCACAAAAATGCAAATAAAGCAAAACATAATTAGACACTTGTTTATTATGATGGATCCGCTAGCGCCACCTTTTAGTTGATTGACGATCAAACTAACGACATCTTGTGAGGAGTGGCATAACTGCGGTAACTGCGGTAAGTGTGTATGAGTCTTTCTACTAATATAATGTTGAATAAAATAACAAATTTTTCCTCCTAAACTGAAGTTCGATGTCGAAAAAATTTTTTTCCTAATATTAAATTTATATCATTGAATCAAACTACGAATCTATAATTATAAAATAGTACTTTCCACACCACACATCGCTCACAGAACACTTCAAAAGAATTCGGAAAAAAGGACCCAGAATAATTATTTCATAATTATGAGTCATCTCATAATTTTGAGTTCTATTTTGTAATCGATTCTTTTTTAATTTGTTTTATTTGAGAGTTTTGTCCACCCTCCCCTCGGTTGTTGCCAAAAGATTTTTTTTTGATTCTGTTTTGCAAAAAATTGTTCGTAATTTAGGATGTACGACAATTTAGCATGTGTAACAAGCAAATACGACCAATTGATATTGATTTTTTTGACTGATTAAATTATTATTACTAATAATAGAATTTTATCAGGTTCAATTGGCTGGCTTGTAACCATTGACGGCCCACTACATACATATGTATATAAATTTCTGAGTCGGCCATTAATCTCTCCAGCGATTCGCACTGGAGCACCGCGGTGGAGTCTAAGCCTCCTCAGTATAAGGAGAAACCCGTGCACAGTAGTGGGCCATTAATTGATTGAAAACCTCTAACATTTATGTTTTTTATCAACTACAATGTCCCTACAGCAATATACTTATCATAGAATATTAAATGCTACTAATATTATAAATATGAAAGTTTGTGAAGAACTTCGGATGTTTGTAAGTTTGTTTTTTCTTCAAGTTCTATCCATTGAACAGTTAAAATGAAAGTTGGCATACAACTGGACCACATCCGGGAAATAAATATATAGGATAGAATTTATCCCTACCCTAGTATGATTGTATGGGTTTCCTACCTACATGCGCTAACCTTTAAGCTTAAGATTGAGCTAAAACTTGGCACATAGATAGAATACATCCAGGAAATAAACATGGGTTGGATTTATATTCATTGTAGGTTTCCATGCGATCATGTGTACGATCATATTATTAAAATCAGTGGTACAACGGGTTTTAATGCAACACGGGCCGTACACAGACCACACATCACCCTTACATCCTGAAAATAGTTTCTCATCGAATGAATCAACTTTTACAAGAATAGTGGTGTATGTACATATTGTGTGTGATTAAATTTTATACGTCTTGAAAATATTATATATGCGAAAATTTGTGATTATGATAGATGGATGGATATTTGTTGCTCGGAAATATGTTGTAGTCTTGGATAGCACATGGGCTACATTTTGTCAATACTTAACGCGTGCGTAGCCACGGGCAGAAAGTAGTTATAAATAATTGAGAAGGCCACACATTACAGTCAGTATTAAGAGATTATAGTCAATTAAGGGTACCGTTGAAAGGATATAAAGCTATAAATTTAGTATGAGAAAGGTGTATGATCAGTAGATATTTGACGAAAGAACAACAATAGTGTTTTATGTGAAAGTTCAGATATTGTTTTTGTTGAGACGGACACAAAATGGAAATCAGTGAAAACCTGAAAGAACAAAAAGTGTTTGAACTTTTTAAAGCATTGAGACCTGTATTGATTAAAGAAAATCTATTTGGCATCTTCCGCTTTCGACAAAGTGGCAGTAAAATATATCCTATTAATATAAAGTACAAAATGTTAAGTGCGGCTATCTTACTTACCTATACTACTATTTATGGACTAGAAAGTTACACATTGCTAAAAGATATTATGACAAAACCTTCGAAGTTCGTGTTGTTTTTTATACCGTCTGTGGTGTTGGCCATGCAGCACCTTACATCGGCTCTTCTTTCGCTTACAATGAGCCAGAAGTCTCTAGATATTTTAGTTGCATTTGCGAATCTTGATATTATATTGAACACAAATGAAAGGTTTTATCATGCTAATAAAAAATATATTGTAATATTGTTTATAATGTTAACATTGTATCATGTAGTATGTTTTATTGGTATTTTACATGAAATGGGCATGATTGCAGCACTATTTTTGTCGTGTTTAACATATGTTGAACGTAACATAGAAATACTGTTTTTCCATTTATTAGTACGGTTTATCATTATTCGGTTACAAGTCGTCAACCAGTATATAAAAAATATTATTATAAAAAATACTTCTCACCGAAAACATTTTATTGGACAAGATGGCACAGGACAATGTTTTTTTAAAAATGAAAAAAAAATAAGGCAAATGAATCACATTAGTTTCATTAATAAAGTCAGCTTGAGGGAATTAAGTATATCATATGCTATAATGGGCAAAATATGTAAAACTATAAATGAAATCTTTAATGTCCTTATTCTTGGGAGTTTCATATCCTCCTTCCTCGGCATTATGATCACAGTCTGGTATTATCTTTTACACTCGATGGAGAAAAGTGAAGAAAATGTCATATTAGGAATACTTTTCTGGTGTATTCCTGAATTTTGTATTATATGTGGAATGTGCCTTATTTGTGAAAAACTTAGTTCAACAAGAAATCGTACTAGAGTGTATATAAATGAAATATCCATGAACCACGACTTACCTAAGGTAATGAGGAAGCAAGCCAAAATATTCATGGACATAATCGATGTTTGGCAATTACAAATAACCGCTTGTGACATGATAACGGTTGATATTAAGATACTTTTAAAATTTGTTGGCGTTGCTACAACTACTCTTATTTTTATTATTCAAATGCAGCGTAGTATTTAGTACTTACTGTTTTAAGGTGTAAAAATACATAGAAGCAAGGAACTGTATTTTTTGGAACTAGGACTTTGCAGGACAACAATCTGGATCATACTTGCTACAAAATCAACTTATTTTCATATAAGCTTCCATGACTTATGTTACCCATGGTATGTTAAACCAACTTAGGGTTCGAAATTTCTCTTCCAAAAATATTCATAGTATCATGCTTATAGATCTATGTATGATTGTTTAGTCAGTAGCAAGTACGAATGTATTACTAGATACACTTCTTGTCCTTGACACAGCTTAACTACAGACTAAATAATGTAGATAAATTTGCTAGTAGTGAATCCTGTCTGCACTATTTTTGTTAAAAAGATATTTTTGTAGTCCTTATTTGATATATCTGTTTTTCTCTGAAGATAGATAAGATAACATTCCAATATTACATAAAATATATGTATAAGTATTCTATACTAGTTATAATAACACACGAACATAGTTTGCAAAAGTTTTTATATTATTTTCTGTTGCTCAACGTTCTCAACACAGGGTCCTTTAAAGTGATAACAAAAATATTTTTGGATTGCACACAATCTTTATGTCTTAAAATATTTCATTCATGACTACATAATAAATAGGTAGTATAATTACCCGAGCACTGAGTTGAGAACTTAGATGAATAAAAAATTTCATAAGTATTATAATTTCGTTGTATGTTATATGGGGCGCCCTGTGCTTCTTATTCCGAGAGGTGGTCTCCATTCGAGAACCTTTTTTCCCCAACAGTTATCGGTCCTTTGAACTATGTGGTCAGCCCATTGCCACTTCAGCCGGACAATTCTGTGAGCTATGTCGGTTACCCTGGTTCGTCTACGGATCTCCTCATTTCTGACTCGATCTTGTACAGACATGATATAAAACAATTTTTTAAGGTCCAAATGTAGATGAAATTTCATTAAAATCATGCATTCATGTCTGAAAATATTTTACAGATTACAAACATTTAAGTACCCAAGACAATGTGAAACCAGGAATGCAGAAATTGATAACACCCAATGCAAAAAGAGAAGCAAAAGACATTCATTCTTAAAATTATAGAATTGAACGTTGTCAGAGATAGATTTTAAACTGGAATTATATAAAAACGTATTAAAACTTATCAAGCTTTGACACCGGGCATACGTATCTGGTATCTTCAGGTGCCGCCTGGGCCTTTATAGTTAATAATTAATCCTATTAATAAAAAACCAATTATTATTAAAGTGATAAATTGTTTCACCAATGCTATTATTTGTGTAACAAAATATTACCTAGTCTTTAAAGGTATAAGGACTACATTTGATTCAGATATAGCAGTTATAGAAAACTGTACAACAGATGTTCTTTTATTTATAAACATATGGCCAAAAGATCAAGATGCCCTCTTTTTTACATTAATTTGAACTTACATTCGATTTTATGCCCATAAGTGTAAAACATTTAGTTCTTTATTATTGTAACACAATTCGACATAAATTGGGCAAAAAATCGTAAATTTTTGTACTAAGAAATTTTAAATATGAGAAAGTTCAGTTTCGATTTCTGCCCAAACTGAGAGCAAGGCCAAACATTCAGTCATATTCTAGTTATAATTGATTAAATGAGAAATTGATGAAAACGCCAGACAGTTATTAAGAAAACTATTGTTATACTTTCCCTAATCAAATAAAGTTTATCGTTGAAATAATAACCACAAGCGTGAAATAAATATGTATGTTAGTAGTATTGGATATATGTACATATGTTAGTAGTATTGAAGTAATTGACTTTTGCGAAATGACCACGGCAATCGTCAATAATATTCAAATAATTTAAAAAGTTCAGACTTCAAAGTAGCCCGGGATCGATATAAAAATGGATATAAATAAAATCCTTGGAGTGGATTTCAATAAAACCCTTCAGGTCAAAATGGTTTTAAAACTTAATTTACTTTTGAAATTTGTTAGTGTTGCTACAACAAGTCTTATAGTTATTATTCAAATACAACAAATTGCTTAGTGCAAT
>DWJZ01001597.1:0-22674 GCA_018249125.1 Asbolis capucinus
TACCGTGTATAAATTCAATGGCTGTAGTACGCTTTGGCAGTGCTGTAAGTACTACAAGCATTTGTAAATAAATAAATAAATTGCGAGGGTACAAACATTTCAGAGTTTCTCAAATGGTCTAAGTGAGCGTGGTCAACAGTGACCAGTACCTGTCACATTACGTGAATAACGGGAGCTCAGAAATGGGGCAGTTATGTGTTCCCATGATTATATTGTTAACAATCAGCTACTTACCCAACGAAACGTGTAAAGCATACATACATCGACAAACCTCCAAAACCAGAATTCCACAAAGCTCAACAATGCAGAGGGTTTATTAAAATTTACCCAAAACCTTTAACTTTTTTTTTGTCAGGGTCCCGTGAAGAGAAGGGAACGCTGACAAGTCCTCGGTCGGAGCGCGGCGGCTCTGTGGGCCAGCTCAGTCTGCTGGACAAGGGGCTTGCATTGTTTGACAAGAGCAAAACCTCCTCAATATGTTCCTCCAGGTCAGTATCCTCACTAAGGGCGACGCGGTCGTCTGACAGGAAAGTCTTTATTTCTGACTTCCCAACTGACCGACACGTTGTCGACTTTAGCAACACCGGGCTGCGAAATATCGCTATGGAATCTTTATACAAATTTTGTTTTAAGGATGCTTTAGTTTGATAGTTATCCAACTATAAGTGCTGTTATGTGACGTAAATTTTTGTTCCAGAAGCAACATTTCAACGCGGGACGAACCGCCGTCGCCGCGGGACAACCACTCCCCAAGGCACGATCGGTAACATTATAATGTTAACACAATAATACCACCATTTGCATCTCTTACTAACTTTATACTAACTGCTTCATATCTAAATTTTTCGCAATAGACTTGTTAAATATCTGATATAATTGCACGAAGGTGAAATAAGCGGGGTTCGACGGAATAATGCACTGTGATTGGTCGATCCAAACCGCGCCCTTATGATCGGTAGATCATCTGTGTATAATATATTGATATAATGTATCTATCTATTGGTATAATGATTACTCAGAAACAGTTTGCCTTAGATATGGAGCGATAGATGATACCTGAACTTCCTAAGGGCCGGTTCAAAAGACCGCCGCCTAAAGCAAAGGACATTTTTATTGCATTTAAAAAGTGTTTCAGGACATTGAAATAAGGTTAATTTTTAACGCATTCAGTCGGTTCTTGAGCATTCTTATTTCAAAAGGAAGTGAAATAATAGAATGAACCTAATTTCAATACACCTACTGTTTTTTAAACACGATAAAAATTACCTTCGCTTTGCAAGCTGGCCTATCTGGACGGACACTAAAGCTGGGAGGCTAAAGGTCTTATAGTCTTAGAAGTTTAATATTTCTTGAATCACCTGTTACCAGCTAGTGACAAAAGTCTTAGAAGTTTAATATTTCTCGTACCACATGTCACCGGCTAGTCACAAAATGTAATGTTATGAATGTTTGTTTGTACAGCAATAGTACCGTCGGTCGCCGGACGCCGGCGCTGTCTCCGCGCGGCGCCATTGTAGACGCGGAATTGTTCTACTCTAGAAGTGCTGAACACCTTGGCTGCAGGCGGCAGGAACAGGTGACTGCTTTTTTATTACGAGCCCTCAGTTTGCATCGGTACAGCTAAGGTCTTTACGGATTCATTAAATAAATATATATTTTTTTAAACGTTCACTGATTCAATAAAACACACGCTAAATGTTTAATCTAAGCTTAACAAGATATAAGTATAGTGAAAACTACATTCAGATGAAATACGTCGTTTCTGAGATTGTGTCTGTAAAGGCACAGACAAATAGACTAAAACTATAAATTTGAGTTTTATTTTTCATTAAAATTTGTTTCTTATAACGGAATTATAAACAAAAAATGTTTTTTAACGTTGTTGAATTTTGCTTTCTGTTACCATGTACTTCATATTATATAATGTCTGTGTGTGTGTGTCAGGAGCGAGTCCCGCCCCTGCTGCCACGTAGCAGCGTGACCAGTACGGGCTCGGAGTGCGAGCGGCCGCCCGCGCTGCCGCGCCGCTCCGACGACGCGCCCGCACATAACGGTATCTGAACGTCAAATACTTTAATGAATAACATTAACCTATAGTAATTTTTTGTTTAATTGGTTTTTTGTTTGTTAGCGTGCGAAGTCCCCCCGGAGCCGCCCGACAGGCCTCTGCCCAGCCCGAAGCATCACGACTTGTTTAGGTAAATATAATGTTATTACAACGTCTTAATAAAAAAATATATTTCACCTTGCATTTATAAAATAATTATAACAAAATAATCAAGACAGCACAGTAAATACAAGTGCAATCTATCTTTATATGAGTAATTATAGTATTATTATAGATTAATTTAGGATTATTATATATATAATATAATGTATTATGGGTCATACATCACTTATACAATTTGTTTATAATAAAATGATTAATAGACTTGGTTTGTTATTGTGCAGTTTCCGATACCTTTCTAGGAGCCCCGCCCTGTCTCCGAAGAGATCTCCCGCGCCGCCCGCCTCGCCGCTGGTGGTTGCCGACAGGTAAGTGAGCGACCTCATCTAGTTCTATACCTATCAACGTCTCACTTTGTTAGAATTTTAGTTAGCACGTAAACCAGCGGACTTGATGGTAAATGATAAACCGCCCATGGACATTAGAACATCAGGCCGAGTTGTCAATAACGTGTTGTCTGTCAGGTAGCGTCATGTGCCATTTGGATTATCCGGATTCCCGATTTTCGGAATCCCTTATGACAGTACTTAGCCCGGTTAATCGAGTTTCACTGTACTGCTATAACCGGTATAAAGCTTGCCGAATTTGTCAAATTTAATGTATCAAAATGTTTTCCAGATAATTCTATACTGTTTTTCTAAGGACATCGTTGCTCTATCTCTTACCATTTCAGAGTCTATGAAAGACAATCAAATATTCATTTTTATATACGTAGGTAACTACTATATAATTTACTCTATTGGCCAAACAAATTTCTAAATTGTATATGTGTGAGTACTGGGTGTGTGTAATTTAGGAATATTTAGGAAATAGGAAAGAATGTATTGAGCACAGATAAGTAGTTACATAATTTTTTTGTGAACATTTCAGGGCGGCCTTCAGCTTTCCATCTGCGTCCTCACCGAATGCTCATTGTAAGTTTTAGTTTATAATTTAATTCAAATATAGTTAAATAATTAACATTTACCATGAATCCAACATTCTCAAAAATTTTTTGCTACCTTAGAACCTTTAATAGTCGAGCACAGTTCCAAGTCGAAGTTGCCCGATTAATTTCATTAGCGACGAAACTTTTTTGATTCTTACGCTGCTCCATCCCCTTCAATTAAAAAAAAATATAATGATCGTAACCCACCCCAGACGAGAAAAGAAGACATTGCCAAATGTACGCGTGCTATGTAAAACACAACTTTTGGGTTCTTATTTACAGTGGGGAGGGTTGTCCTTGGCAATCCCCATATCCTCGCACAGTTAACTAGCTCACTTCAAACGGTTGAATGGATGCTGTAGAGCAAAGCCATATATTATAATATAGTTTATTTATATTTATAGTTAATCACAGTTTAGAGGTGCCATAAAAATTTATTGCGATCAATAATTAGGGTAATGTATTGTGCAGTGTCGGTGTCCGGTGAGGGCGCGGCGACGGGCGGCGCCAGCAGCGGCAGCAGCGCTTGCGGCACACCGCCCCCGCTACCGCCGCGCCGGCGCCGGGACTCTGCGCACACCCCGCACCACCACCAGGTACCTCACACAATACACACACGTATGCAACGAACACATACGCATGCACGCACATACATGCATTTAATATTTAATAGTTCTAAACTACAATATTGTTAAAGTGAAAACTTCTTTCGATGCGTTGGCAATTTTTTGAGAAATCCATTGAATTCGAGGCACTGTTACCGTAACCAACACTACTATATATAAGTTTGTGCATATATTGTGTATGTTCTTACATGGATACACATGCATGTTGTTCAGGTTTTCACTATTGTCGGCTCTCCGAAGTGCCATTGTTTTTTATATTAAATTAAGTTTGTTTTGTATTTTTTTTATCACTATGTCCTGTACTGACACCAGCTAGGCATATATCATAATGTGAGAGTTTGGTCACCAGGTGCCGTGGGCGGAGGCGAGCGCGACAGGTTCGTCCCCAGGCGGCGCGGGCGCTCCGCCCCCGCTGCCCCCGCGGCCTGCGCCCGCTCCTGAGCTGCTACGGCCCGCGCACTCTGCGCTGCTGCAGCGGAGACACCACACCGCGCAGTGAGTATATAATTACAGCCTGTGTATCTTGATGAACTATGTCTCTAGATATGATTAGCTAAAATGTTACCTTTAAATATGTCTGTAGTTGGCTACATTTTTTATTATAAGGAAACATTTGACTACTAAAATCACGTAATGCATCCATGTTAATCAGTAAAGAGACTCATGATTACTTATTATTATTCTTACTAAACATGAAAGATTAACAGAAAAACCTCTATAGTTAAAAAAACCTCTCAGACAACTGATTATTTACAGACTAGCGCCCCGCTTACCACCGAAGCCTCCGCCCGCGGCGGTGGCACCGCGCACCTAGCGCCACCCATTCCCGAGTGACTTCACCACACCGGGAATCTTCGCACCGCACGCCACCAACACACTGCCCCTGCCGCCCAAGCGCCGCCACCGACGGAAATACTCCCTGCCCGGGACCGAAGCGCCCCCGAGACACCTCCTCGGACCGAAACCTGACTTCAAGGACGCTGACTCTAGTGAAATCGACAAAAGTGATAAAAGTGATATAAGTTTAAGTGAAAGAGTGTCGTTCTCGGACCTGTCCATCACGGACTCGGGTATCATGAGCACCAGCTCCACTGTCAAATCGCTCTCGTTGACGGTGCCGTGCGTCTCTGAGACCTTCAACCCGAGACTCCTGAGGCACTCGGTTAGGCCCCTGTCGCTAGATCTCTCCTATCAGTCCGAGCAGACTTACTCCAAAACCAGCACAGATTCTATAGTTAATACCTCTTCCTCCACCAACTCCTTGCCCTTGCCACCCAGACGTCGCAGCGATAGAATATATTCCTTGCGGGGAGATGAACCCCCACCGAGATCTTCACTCGGCCCGAAGCCCGCAAAATTCAAGGCTCTCAGTGCAGACTCCAAATTGAGCGGTAAAGACCAATTATCTAAGATATCTCTGGAAGTTATTCCGATTATACAAGTGACCAAACACGTCGAAGATACTAGGTGTGCGACAGCCACAGAGAACGATGATAGTTTGGATGACGTATTTATTGAAAATACAGAAACGAACACTCCGGATGGAGATTTAGATTCCTCACGAGATACGCAAATTAAATTTATAGATGACACAAGTCCAGAGGGAACAGACCTTGAGACACGGATAAGTATTACGGGGACGCTGGATTCAGACGTGGAGTCACAGAAGTCGGTACCGGTAGAGCGATCCGACGCAGACTCGCAAGTCGATATTCATTCAGAGTCTTCGGTGGACACGGTCGCCACGGCGATAGAGCTCCGTGAACGGTCTAAGACCTTAGATTCAGTAGGTGCAGGTGTCCTGAACATAGCCGAGGATAACGTGTTCATAATACATAATCCGAGCTACGACTCCTTGAATACTTACGAGTTATTGAGCACGGAGGGGAAGTTCTCGGTTATAGATAAATCCAATCCTAAGGTAGCCAAGGATTTCAAAAACAAAATGTCCAAGGAATCTACTCAAAGGCTATCCAAGAATCTAGCTGCCGAAATCACGGATTTCTTCAGGAGTTCGGCCAGCAAGCTCAAGCCGCCCTGTATGGACCAGGCGAAGAAGGATTTTGCTAGTAAAAAGTTGAAGATTGACCACGACTCTGGAGAACCTTCCCCCAAAACTCCTCAGCGCCTAATACCCAGATCACCGTATATATCTCCCGTGCCGGCGTTCGAGAAGGCGACGCCGCGAAAAACCGCGCCCATAAAACAACCGCCATTTTACGTATGGAATATTAATTCGAAAAACGCCGCCGTCTGCACCACGCTCAATCTACCAGCTAGTTACAGAGCCGCCGCCAACGACGAGTCCAAGACCTTGAAGGACATCGAAAATAATACCAGAAAAATTTTAGACCTGACTAAAAGAAGTAATGGAGCACCTACTCGGACGAGTCCTACTAAAGCAACTGGAAAATACCCTAAAAGCGCCTCCACCGGCCAACTGGCCGCAAAATCTCAACCTGATCCTAAAATGTCTCACTCAGATTCGAACAATTTGAAAACTAAAACATCACATACTAAACTGTTTTCGTCCAAAACTAAAATTGTCTCGAGGTCTCGTCCATCTCCTAACCGTCTCCTGGTGCCTAAGACTTCACATTGGGACACATCCCCTGATATATCACCCCAAGTTCAAATAAAGCCGTTCAAGTTCCCATCGAAAAATATGCCAAAAATAAATATGCCGCTGCCATCGCCGCACATAACTGTTACGAAGGTAAAGACACAGTTGCCTTGTGACTACACAATATCAACAAATAGTACAAATATCGCAAAGGCTAGTACTTTTGTGCAGAGCTACAGCTTACCAAATGTAACAATACCAGCTGAGCCAAACATGAAGAGATCTTGGGTGAAGAAGTGGAAATCAATGATACATGATCTGTTCAGGACACATCACATGGAATTCTACATTGATGGTGTTCCACCATGCTATAACTTCAAAAGATCTAACACTTGGCCACAAAAGGCCAGTAATGTTGATGAATCATCAATGTACATGCGTTTTACATAATTTGATAATTATCGCTTAAAATGTTGAGAATATCTGCACGATTTAATAGTTTGTATTCAAATTGGAAAGAAAAATAATAAGCCAGTAGATTGTCCTTTAGATCCAAACCTAATAATTCTGTTAAATTTTAAGCATAAAAAGAGGAGTTGCAATATCGACAATTGTTTTTATCCCAAGAAATCTTAAGAGTACTGTGATTATAATGTTGGGACTAACTTAAAGAACGAATACAACATGTAAAGTACAAAAAATTTACAAAATATTTCACCTAAACACCAAATTATTTTAACTAAAATGATGTGCCAATGACATAGTTTTAAATTTTAATTTATATATCACAATAATAAAAACATGCAGTGAGGAATACACGATATATGATAGTTTAGTTCAAAAGGTTTGAAAGTAACCATTTTGAAATATCTATTGTTGTATATTGCGGTTACTTGAAGTTTACATTTGGGAACAGAACCTAAACCATACTCAAAGGCTTAACAATGTAGCATTAAAAAAAATATTTTTTTTGTAAGTTTGGTGTTCAAAATATGATTAAATTAAATTCACAGATAAAGCTGATAGACCAATTACGTATCGAGACAAAAAAAGGCTCAGAAACAGCATTTATTGTACATAATAAAAAAATAACATATATATTACAATTGGTTTGGCAAGTGTATGTAAAATAAAATTATATCGTAGAGAATTTATATAAATTAAAAAATATATACAATATATGTGCTAAATTATGAAATATGTAGTGATTATGTGTTGGAGTTGTTGCTGTGTTTTATATATAATAAAAGTCTATGTAAGAATAATGATAAAGATGTATACTCAACATCACACTAAGTTGAAAATGGAGCTAGTATTAAATTTTATATATATAGGAAACATCCAATAACGGTATTAAAGTAGCATTACAACAGCAAGAAAAATGCTTTTATCATTTTTTCATTAATTTAATTAAATCAAAACACTTCGCACAATTGTTGCATATCTTAACAAAATCTTCGCACAATTATTAACTTATAAAATGTTTACATACATTTGATTTTTGTAAGATTATTGACTGTAAAACGTAACAACTCCCACACACTAGTAAAACATTTGTAAACTATAAGATAGAATATAATGTTAACCAAAATCCTATAGAATACTCTACAGATTAGAAGTTGAAAAATGTAAGAAATAAGTACCATGAATGTATTTGAACTATTATGAAATCTATCGCTTGTAATAAGTGTTGCCATAACCAATATATGTACATTAATTAATAACTTTAAGGTAGAATGTTATACGACGTGAGTTGTGATGATGCGAAAATAAAAAGTATATTAAAATGGTAATGCGTGGATTGGTAAGCATTGTATTTGTTTTGAATATAACAAAAATCGGCTGTGGACAAGATGTGGGTGCGCTTGTTGAGATGCTTATAAATGTCTACCAAATAATAAAATGTATCCCAGTCGAACCCAACCTAGCCAGTAGCTCCGGTTTTATAACCAACAGAAGAAACAAGGTGACATGTGGTTGTTGTATTAGAAGGGACATCTGTCTCTACTAATACTTAGATAGGACTCTTGACAAAATAACATTTTGTGACAACAAAATCTTTATAAATATAATGACAATAAAGTTTCTTTAAACTGGCAAAGCTACTCGATGTCAACAATATATATATATGTATACTCTATGATTACATACAAGCCATTGCAGAGTATATTTATATATATATATATATAAGAGTTGTCAGGTGTCGTCGCATCGTCATTTCCGCGTTGTGTATTATATTTTTGTAACTTAGCATTAACTACAAGATAAAGTTGCAATAGTACAAATGTTCTTCCAGCATTTTTTGTTATTTTATTTTTAACTGAGGTTGAAAGCCTGGGAGTTCCTTTTCGCTGTATGTGAAATGTCCATTGTTCATAAGTGCCTGTATTAATCTATATTATGTTATGTTTTTTACATCTACCTTTTTAATTTTGTCTGTTATAATATATTTTCCCGCTCATTGAAGTTACAAGGGATATTTTACATATAGACGTTAAAATTTTTAGTATACATGTTAAATGAAAAATGTTTAATACAAAATGCGTGATTCCTATGTTACTTTGGAATGTAGATAGATGTATATAGATTTTGCCATTATCATATAATTATTATAAATTCAAAATGAATTAACTTCATATTATGACTTATTATGTACGTCCTATTTAGTAAGTAATATCGATTCGATAAATATTTTATTATAGGCGAGAAGAGAAGCTGAAATCTCATCAACTTCACATCAATAACATCCAGTATCGACATAAAAATATTATAAACACAATTCCGAGAAAAAATCAGTTATTTCCAAGTATTCTTGTCATTACATTGTATGTTAATAATACGTATAACAGATGATTATACGCCTCTCCAAATAAATTTTCATATTTTTGCGGGTAGTTTTTATACTGGCGACTAAGAATTGTTTTCGTGTTTTATATCCCTAGTATAATTGCGTTGCCTGTCATTAATGCAATTTTCTTCCAATATGCATCATCTGCATTTCAAAGTGCAATTCATATGATATAATAATTATATTGTATATAAAATAAATAGTTTAGATAAATATTTGAAACTAAACAGATTCCTGATTTTGCCATAGCAAATGTATTAAGAGTTTTAAATATGTAACTGTTTTATAAAAATGTCATGAAATTGATAGTAGCACTTTATTTATCAGTAGTCTTAGTCATAAAACTTGTGGATATACTTGCTATGTATTCAGTATGTATTGTATTTATATAAAATTTTCCGGGCATCAATTTATTTTTACTTAACTTTCAACCTTGAATCGTTTTGCTAGCTAATACGCAATCCAAAATATTCGAAGAAGTGGTATTGTTAATAAAATGGTTTTATGTGGGCTTTTTCGAAACTGGCAAAATACACAGTGCCAACCGTTTTTAGCAACCTGACACCGCTGTCGCGAAAAACGATGACATGATGTGGCATTGTACCCTTGTTTTCTTTGTCTGTTCAAAGTTACATTTATCTTTATCGTAATGTAATTGTAACACGTGTTATTTAAATGTATCGTGTAGTCTATCAACTGAGTATATTGATGTAGATGTTATACTGAGCATGGCCCTTTATTGTATTTTATTATCGAAGTACCTTCCCGTAGATATCGTTATAATAAAATATATATTGCAATATACGTGTTACGTTAAGATGTATATTAAATACGAAACATCACAGATTATATAATCGAAAGATAAATGGAAATTAAATTATAATTATTGTAAGGAAAAATGAATTTATATTGATGTTGAAGCGTAGATATTAGTGGAGTATACATTTAATAGTTAGAGGTGCGAAGGGCGGGCAGGATTATTGATTATAATATTTTATAGAACAAATATGTATTGTTTTGCCAGCTAAAATGATATCGTTAGCAGTGCCGTGCTAGATTTACTATTACATGTACATTGTAAATAATTTGATGTAATTTGACTGCAATTCGATACAAATAAAATTTTGGAACATTTTTTATGTTGCGGATTTCAGTTGAAATATATCGCAGATGACTAAATGTTGCTAGAAATATTCGAATAGAAATGACTACAGAATGGACTTGTATTTCTTTTTTTACTGTTTTATGATTAATGGATTAATTTAACTTTTTATTTTAATTAAAATAATGTTAATATGTAGGACCATTGTGTCTAGTCTGCAGTCAGTTTTATTTGAAGAATCTTTAAGTAAGAAAAGACCCTGTATAAATAAGAGTAATAGTTGTAAATATGCGTCATTATATACAAAGTTATAAAAATAAAGTTTTATTATTTCCTATTACCCGAGATTGCTATCCTGTATATGTTTGCTCCGACAGACGCAGTTACGATAGTAATACAAAAAGCATGTTTCAGTTTAAATACATTTATCCAATACCTCGAGAAAATATTAGAATTATGCTATTTATATTATGTATTAAATTTAACTTAATGATGAGAAAACCAAAGCTGGAATAAAATACAACTTATTACTATTGTCATATCTAGTGATCAAAGAATTAGTGATGTTGAGTAACTCCTCCTACACCACTCTGCACTGGAGCAGCGCGGTGAAGGTTCTATGGCTCCTCAATCACACCCTGCTCAGTAGTAGGTCATTACTGCGTGAAAGCCAAAATACCTGAAGACCTAAATCTAAACAAATGACAAAGGCGATGGACGTCTATCGCGATTGCGAGGTTCAACAACCATTTCAAATTCTTAATGTAAATGTATACTATTTAGCCTCAAATGTCAGCGGGTTGGGATTTCCATGGATTATAATAGTAAAGTTAGTAGTAAAACATTATAGGAGTCCAAGCGGGGTGATCAAACTTTGAATTGTGCATTTTTTTACCTGTTACATTATCGTATATACTGTGTTATTAAGATGTCAATGTGAACCAAAATCACCAGTAAACTCACCACTGTCAATGTGTGTATTATGTCAGTCGGTGTCCATCAATTTTACTAAACAAAACTCATGCTGTTTTCGTGTCTCAGTTCCATATAATTGAAATCCAAACATGAAAGCTCCAAATAAAAATAAAGAGAAAAAACATAAACTCAAGAAGAAGCCTAAAGATAATAAAAATACAAATAGTACAAAGGAACAAGTATTGGTCGTAGCGCAAGAATTTAAATTTGCGAGGTTGTTGTCTGGCAATGAAAAGAAAACTCGTGATAGGGTCCTTAAAACCTTAAAGAAATGGCTCCAGAATTGCTTTGATAAAGGATATGGTAAGATTATTTATGCCACATTTATGAAAGCTTCATTTTTATAGTTGACTAGGAGTACACCGTCATTTAATTTCGTGTCATAACCTCAAAAAGTTGTAAGTATTGCTTAGCCTGGAAAGATCTCATTATGAATAATCATTTTAATATATTAATGGTAATACCGATCTACTATTGGCAAACACTGTCATCTCTCATTAAAATGTAGATGAGACATTATTAAGAATATTCTTAATTTTATTAAAAATATGGTCAGAGATGTTATCAATTTCCATCAGTCAGCATTGGAGCAGCGTGGTGGAATCAAGCACAGTTGTACTCACTAGTGGGCCTTTATTTGGTTAAAGCCATTTTAGGTTATATCAGGAAAGTCTGTTTTTCTGTTATGTTAAATGTAGTTTTATATTTATGCTATTTCTTTTCAGAATTTAAAGAAGATGATTTCATTAGAGTGTGGAAGGGATTATTTTATGCTGTGTGGATGTCAGACAAGCCCTTAGTACAGGTATTCACAATATTATAGTGATAAGTTTGTTATAGCAGCATATGCAAAGTATAACACTCAGGGTAAATTGAATAATGTCCAAATTCAAAATAACATGTTAATTTTGATTGTATTTTATCAAACAATAAATTATTATATGTAATTATATTCATACACTCAGCTCACTAGGACACAATTTGATTGAGGCCTGTGTATTGCGGGTGGTATGGACAAAACAAATATGACACATTACCCTAGAACAAATACTTCTATTAGTTGAGTATCTCCCCTAGCTGTAAGTGGTATGGACAAAACAAATATGACCAATGACCCTAGAAGAAACACTTCAATTAGTTAAAGCTGTAAATTTAATTTAGGAGCTCTTGCTTCACTTGCTAGGGCAGGTTATTCAATAACTAAAGCTAAGGTCTTCATTCATATTGATGCAGGCACACCCAGTACACCTAATTGGTCATAACATTATACATATTGACTTTTCATTACATGAGCTAAAAGTATTCTCAAGATTTTTTTGTAAATGTTGCTTGTGCGTAGTATGATAACCAAATATAGTAATTTTTGCCAGGAGGAATTGTGTGAGAGTATAGCCGAAATCCTGGATCTATTTATGCCAGAGCAGTTTGAACATGCAGTGCTGATGACGAAGGCAGGGTTTAAGGTGTTGGCCACTGAGTGGTATGGTATTGACCAGCACAGGATGGACAAGTTTCTCATGGTAAGTTTATTTGTTGTCAAAATATTGTTTTCAATGTTTCTCAACCTGATATATCAATATGCCTGCTCTAAGCCAACCAGTGGTTGCGTCTAAGGGTCAGATATTAACTAAAGGGTTGTTATTTTAGTATAGTTTTATTTTATTGGTTTCTTTTAAAGTTTGTTCGACGCTACCTCCGTGGCAGCTTGCGTTGTCTCCTGCGTTGCGGGTGGAGCCTAGAGAGCTGTCAGACGTACAGCAACATGTTGATGGCTAGCGATGGTAGGTCTTATTAATATTTTATTCTATTATGTTATTTTATTTTAAGAAAATAAAAAAAAATATATGCACTTATACTCCCACACAAGGATTCTCTGTGATGAGGGTGACATGGATAATTATAGCAACAATAACACAAAACAACCACAGACAAACATTAATCTATTAAATAAATGAAGCTGGCAGACAGGGTCACATTCAACTAGGTTATTAATAGAGCTTTACAAATTTAAAAATAAATCCACAAAGTTAATACTGTATAACTGCAAGTTGGTATATTATCGTAAGTTTACACAGTTGTTCTATTATAGTCGATATATCTGTGTTAAGGTCTCTTACACTGGAAAAATAAATCTCTTATATTAATTAAAAAAGAATTACATAATTAGAACCATGGAAAATAACGATCAATACAATTTATTACAACCAACTATGGTAAATATCCAGAATTACGTTCCCTCCCCTTTTGGTTTGTACCATAAAGAAATAGACGTGAGAACCAGTGACTTAATAATAATATAAATAGTAGACTGGTACATTCTATAGATAGGTTAGGTTATTGATATTGTTATGTTCTTTTAATTTAACAGCAGAATTGACAATGGGGATGAGATGTGTGATGATTTATCATAATAGAAATCCATGGTTGTCTCATTGCTGGCCTTAAGTCTCTTTCCACAACATGTCACAATATGAGGGTCCCAAGTCATGCTGGCTAAGTACAGATTGTTAAAACTTCTCACATCTTCAAGAACTTTATGGGGAACTTTCTCCTCACGTTTTCCTTAAACTGAGGCAAATTATAATAATTTCTAATAAGCAACTTAACCATTGGGATATCTCTGTCCGTGTTGACATTGCACTGTGCATAAGGCTGTTGTTGTTTGCAGGCATTCTCTGCGTGAAGACACCTCAATACGCGAGGAACGCCATGTCGATGATACTACACATTATTGATTGCTATCTGGAGGAGCTGGCCAAGGTTCGTTTTTCTCATCTGTACTAATTTTATAAGCTAAAATGTGGATGACAATGTAATTTTTTCCTAAAAAAACCTTCTCAATACATGATTACTACGCTGTAACTTTTCATATACACACAATATGCGCGAGTTTTACGTGTACGTTAAATTCACATACTTTAAGTGAACAACTTTTTACGTATTTCTTTGATACAAAATTTGTTCACAATATTTGTACGGATTTGAACAACAGACGTTCGATGTTATAACTAATCAATATACTCATTATCATACAGCTGGACATAGCTATCCTCAGATATAGGTAATAAATTAAGGATTAGTTGAAAAGATGAGCCGGGAGTGGGATGTGTACACTTTCGACTAGTCTGTAGCAATCACACGACACGCACCTAATATCAAATGATGATCCACGGTGAAGCCGCGGCGCGAGTGACGTCAATCCGACATTGGACGGTGCTCACAACTCGTGCTGGAGCATTAGATTGAAGAAAAAGAGGGAGCAGTATACAGCTCCTGGAGTTATAAGATCATTATCTTTTCAAGACGGGTGATAGAAGAGGAATGGTAAGAAGAAATAGAAGAAGAAGCATAACTAATAAATGGGGAGAGACAAGAATTTGAAGTGATTACATTAGAGTTTGGTTACCCTAAAAGGTGTCTGGGGGCGAAGTCCCCGAAGCGAGCGTGGCGGCGTTGCTGCAGCCGTTCACGGCGCTGGTGTGCGGCGGGGAGGCGCTGGCGGTGTGTGTGGCGGCGCGCCGCCTGCTCACGGCGCTGCTGCGGCAGAGCGACCCCGGTCTACAGTACCAAGAGGCCACCAGGGCCTGGCAGAAGGTATACACTCATACTGCTGTGCTAGCATACCGTCTGCTCTGAGTGGCATGGGTAAAACCCATTATGATAATGGCCGATTACTAAACAAGGTTCTTTCTTCGTTAAACAGACTCCACCTCGCTACTACAATGCAATGCAAATCATCACATACAACCAGAGAAATTATACACTCATAAGTTTTATGTTTCACGTAAAGTCTGCTCGGTCAGGCAATTCGAATGTAAATGTCTTCAAATCAAGAGTAAGGCTTTTGCTAAATTAGCGCACCTGACCACCCAGACCATTGCTGCTTACCATCAAGCGAGTCAAGTAGTAATAATATATTGATTGTAGAAAAACTTATTGTCTGTTATAGATGGGCTGTCCGGCCGGCGGCCCTGAGGCTCTGGAGCTGGTCTCTGATGACGAACAGGAGAATGGAGATGCCGATGACTCCATGGAGGAACAGTAAGTTACTACGAACTGAATATTGTGTAGTGTTGTTACTATTGTAATTATTCCTGTCTTTTCCCATTACTATATTAAAAAAAGATTAAAAGATTTTACTGAACATTATAACATTATATAGTTTTTCAGTCCGTCGTCTAGCAACTATCAAGTCAATATAGTGTGTTTTATCATTTTGTTTATTTAATATCTATTGCAAGACTTATTCCGAGATTATGGATAGATTATTGAAAACGGTAGTTATTGAGTGATGGTTTGACTAGGCCATCAGCCCTGGACCCGCGCGCGGGCCGCGTGGATGTAGTGCTGCCGCTGCTGCCCGTGCCCTCCGCGCTGCTCGCCGACCAGCTGCGGACGCTCATGGCTAAGGCCTCCTCCAAGGCCTACAAGCGAGCCAGCATCTGTCTGCAGCGGTAAGTTTTAACACTTTAATTATATATTAAATATGTATGTTTTTAAGTTGACATATTATCTATTTTATTTGCGATCCGATTGTGTATAAGACGATAAGTGTACTTTATTAAATCAAGTTGTTTTAAAAAATTAACAATATCATAGACACGCGAACAATTTCTAATATACATTTTAAAAATCATTGCTATAATGATCTATCACGTTAATAATTTCCCGGAGTATTCGTTTTTCTCAAATATGTTCTATTGCAGAACTATTAGGAGTAATTTATTGGAAGAAATTTATTCTAAAAAATAATAGTTAATTTAAAAGTACAAAAAAAGTGAAACAGTGTAACAAACAGTACATTTTTTTACTAAAAATTTGATATAATTTCTGGTCTTTCCAGGTTCGAAGCCCTGTCGAAGAACGAGTACCCGCTAGTAGTCCCGGCTGCAGAGGCGAGCGGGGCGGAGTCACCCGAGCCCGCGGAGGAGCCCAAGCAGGCGGCACAGCGGCTGCGGGTGCTCGAGAAGACACTGGTGGCGCAGTCCGATGAACTAGCCTTGAGAGGTGAGTCAGAAGCACAGAGAAATTATAAACTTCACTTTTAAGACTTGAATTATTTTGCGTTAATAGAAGTAAAATGTAATAAAATTTTATATATGTGACACAAAGATGGGAACTTTATGAACGTAAATGTTTACGAAATCTTCTACATGTATTTGCATCGAATGTTCTAGGTCTAAAAAGAAAGCATCGTAAACGTCTCCTGGCCAAGAGCAGGGCCGGCCTAAGCATAGTGGATGAGGTAGCTCCGCCGGCGGACCCAACGGCCAAATCTTCTGTAAGTTGTAACACAATAGATTAAACACGGTCGCAGTGGCCTTTGGGTTCCCCTTACCCATCTATTCAAATAAAACAAATAATTACACTAACTGCTGTACTAATTTAAAATTCTTGATTTTACAGAATGGAGATTGGCAAATCGAAGAAACACAGCCTGAAGTAGATTTAAAAAATAAAACTTCTAATAAAGAAAATGAGGTGAATTCTAAAAAGAAAACTAATAGGAAAAGAAAAGCACAAGATACCGGTTTAGATAACGTTAAGAAAACTAAACTCAGTGTTAATAATAAAGTAAAATTAAGCAGTAAAAGTGAAGTTAAAACTGTTAAAGAGGGAATTAAGAAAGTCAATTTACATAAAAATGAAAATGTAGTTAATGGCATTAGTAATAATGACAAAGGTAAAAAAGACAAGAAAGTTAAAGATATCAAAAATCAGACAAAACAAAAAACAACACAAGATAAGGTTCTTAGAAACTTACCAAAGTTGATTGAAACAAACAATCAGGCCAACAGTAGTAAAATACCTGATGCAAAAGCTGTTGCACCTGACAAAGATACTTCTAAAAAGAAATTAAGTAACAAACAAGACAAGTTAGTAAAAGTTTCGAAAGCACTAGAAGCTGCTATTGCTGATAAAAAGTTACAGAAAAGACAGAAAGTATTACCCTTGAGTAAGGTGAAAAATTACCAGAAGCAGACGTCTCTCATCGAGAAAGGTGGAAAGGAGGCTTCAAGGAAGAAAGTATTAGAGACACAGAAGAAAGTGAAATTTGTTTTGAAGAACAACAGCATGCAGGGAACGATAGATTACTACAAGAGCGTGCGACAGAGCCCCAACATACCGTTCGACAGCACTAAGAAGCCTTCCAAGACCAATTTGAAGGTGTCCACACCGTCTCCAATCAACCCATTCTTTAAGAAAAAGTTGAAAATGAAATTCTGATTCGGCATTGGGATATTATCTGTTTCTGTTATAAACAGCTGTACTGTGACATAGACACCTTGTGTCGGTAAACAATAGAGGTGCTTCGACATCGCTAGCAACTTCTCGGCGACGTGTCGTTACCAAATAGTTAAAAATAGAAGAATACAAACACATTAGTAACACTTTCCCTACACAAGAGGGAAAATGCAGTGCATTAAGAATCTTAGTGAAAGTCGATTTGAATATGTAGTTAATCGGTAGTTCAACACCAAGCTTTAGTTGAAGTAAACGTTTGTAACCTGTACTTTTATATTACACATATGTAGTTTAAACTGTTTTGTATTAAACTATAATAAGTACCAAGTATAATCACTTTAATGTGATAATTTTTTACTAAATTGTCATTTCGATAATTGTTTGGTTTTCATTAAAGAGTTATATAATTATAATAATTGACGATATTCATATGTCGGTCATTTTACGCACTAAGATTACCTGTGTTGCAGCTCGCGGGGATGACATTAATACATCACTAACAGCCATTTATGAACTATCCGGTCATGTCCATGGACGGATTCCACAAACATTGCCTTATACATATGTGGCCTGACCGAGAATAGTATGTGAGACCCTTTTGCACTTAGGGCGAACCAGGTTTGAACTTTAAAGAAGATTATTACATTATTAGTTTTGGCAAGAAATAGATATTACTCCTTGTCCATGTGACTTTAATGTTCAAATTAGAATGTGTTTATGAATTACGTTTTTGAATTCCAACTGTTTGTTGCGTTTTACAATGTTATGAAATAAATTAATATTAACTATAATGTTATTTTATTGATTCCGAATATAATAACTAGTTTTAAGGCAACGCTCTCTTTGAAATCCTTTTAATATTAGTTCAACTCGTACGTACATGTATTTTTACATACTGTAAGTAAATGCTAGACTACAATCTCATCTGTTGTGTAATTGCCGATGTAGTCTTGAATGGTAAAGAGTATTTTTTTAATGTAGAGGAAGCCTATTTACTCTTGTATTTTAGACACATATTTTACTAGGATGTCCCCAACGAAAAATTGATCCTGCTGTCCGTTGTCTTGAAATAATGATTGGAAGATATAATTGGAAATGATATAAATGAAATGCATTTATTACCTGTTAGGAACCAAAAAGCTCACTTACGAAAGTCAAAATGTAACAATAAAAAGTCCCTACATCAAAATATTAAATTAATAACAAAATATATTTTTTTTAAATCTGTGACAAAGCCTAAAGTCTCGACAGACAATATTACCTATCTGTCATCGGCTTTATAAATGAATACAATGGAAAGAAGGAACTTCGTCTGAACACGCTTTAATAATCTTGTTATTGTTCTAGATGTATTTAGGCGGCTTAGAATACAAACTCCGCAGCTGCTTGATGGTAGTCTTAAGGCGTCATCCTTCCCATTCTTTTATCACCCGTCTAAAAGTAGTATGTAGTTGGTGCATCTGAGGTCAGTTGCTGTCGTTATTGATCGCAGTTGTTGTAGTAATGTACCACTTCCCTTGTTTTTTTCTTCAGCCTGTTTATGCAGGTCTATTACTTTATTCCTGACAGGCAATGTGTCGGTAGCACCCCAGAATGGTTTTATTATTAATATCTATGGGCGGCGGTGATCACTTGCCATCAGGTTACCCTCTCCTCGTTTATCACATAAAAACAGTTATTACAACTCTATGGGAGGAGCAGACGAGGCGCAGTCGTGTGAATATGGACGTGCGTTTCCGAAGTACGTTATCAATCACGACTTGTCTGGGTTTTTCATCTATTTCGCAATACACTACAAATTCTTATTTATAGTGGCCGTGGCTCCTTGATATTCATACATATATAAGTGGAGACAAACCCTACACTTATTGTACTTATTTACAACTATACACGAGTGTTATTTACTATAAATGGTAATTAGGGCCCCTCAATACATAAAATTAAATTTTATTTGATTATACTAACTGAACGCTATTCCCATTGTATGACTTTATATGAAGCGTCCACAGCCCGGCTGAACAATTTATTTATTGTTTATTACACAACAGTAAGCGAATAGGTGATCGGTTGTTGCAATAACTGTTGAGCGCGTCCTCAGAGTTAGGCGAGGGCACGGGAAGCCCTCCGCTCCCGTTTTGTCAGGTAAAAATCACTAAGCAGCTTCTAACAAAATAAAAAAATTTCAACTACCAATCCGTATCGGAGAATTATAGCAGAGTATGCTCTAAGCCCGAGTAGATAGGCATGGTTGGACGAACTTGAAATAGTAGAAAAAAATGTTTTGTAAATGAAACAAAGTATGTATGTATGTATATGTAACATTTATTTAAAATTCAACATGGTGACGTACAAATGAGGCACTATAAGCACGATAGAAAGCACCTAGCCTAGATATATCTTTACAAACAACATCTTAAGGTCAACGCACGTTACCGACATGTTGCATCGCAAAACATGACAAATTTTCTTTCCTCAATTAGTAACTAGCGCTTTTACGGCGCATTCACGGTAAATCGGTCGCAATTCCGACTTGGCCAGCGTGATGGAGCTTAGACCACGAAAATTATGAGAGGAGACCCCATGAGCAGTAGGATCGAATGTTATAAAGAAATACTTTCAAGTTTTTAAAATTGTAAAAATCAATGGAATATCATGTAATAAATCCTAAATACTTTAAATCTAGTATAAGGCTCCTAAAAATTTAAGTGAAACAGCAGTTTAGACTTATTATCAAATCCTTCTTTCATATATAACAGCTATACTTAGAATATTTTTAAGAAATTGTCAGTAATCAGTTCAGGTTTTAACTAAAATTTGCATTGCGACATGTGGCAATGTGCGCAGAAACTTTATAAACATTTATATTTACAATATATTATTAATAAAATATACTCTGCATATTTAACAACATTTTATAAATAATGGAATGTTTGTTACAAATGGCATAGCGCTAATACAAAAGCTATAGTTGTTAATATCGACATGTGAGATTGTATTCATTATTGTTGCATGATTAACAAGTGATTAAAAAAACTATGAAAATTAAAAAATAAATGTTTAAATACCTTACATTTTATTTTCATACATGCGCTCACAAGACCCACCCTTGGAAAACATTAGCTTAGGACCATTTATAATTAAATTGTGATGTTTGACATATAAATAAATAATTTGATGTTATGTTAACAACACAGTATAATGTAGATAAACAAAAATTAAGTAAAGTTCATAATGTATTATACAAAAAAAAAATTAAATAAATAAACTAATCGAAATAAAAACACAAAATTGTTAATTAAAAACGTTTTAAATAAACTTTATTTTCTTTATAAGTAGCAGCATATTTTTGGGCTAGTTATTTTCAACATAAACCGAGTTAATGTAATGGTCATAAAGTACATTAATTAAATTTACGATCATATAATACGCAACGATTTTATTGAATTATAGTAATACATTTTAATCATTTAATTATATTCATGATCGTTGTTATATAATAAATCTTTTATACGATCTTTTAATTAAGATAATATTACTAAATAACAAACTAAAAATATAACAAAAGGAAATGAAACGACATTACATAAAAGTATTGGTCTTTTTAAACTTTAATTTCAAGTATAACTGCTCTTGTCACTACTGTCTATATAATGGTATACCGCGAGATTTTGAACTCACTTGGAGACTGATTGTAACAGAAGAGTTTTCATATTTTATGAAGTATTTCCCATATTGATATTACATACATAACACGCAACACACACACGAATCGCGAAACTCTTATAGCGTTTTTATACGACAAGAAATTAATTTACGATAATATTGATGTTAAAGACACTCAATATTTAGTTTCGATACTAAAATGATAATAACGATTATTTTTTATAATCACTCACAACAGCTTCATTTGACATCTCAGTTTACAATTATATCTAATTGATCGATCTATTTGATAAAGAAAGTGACCAGTAGTATAACAGTTGTTAGTATCAGTACGGCAACTTAGGAATTATGATGGAATTTTGTAAATTCAATTGATAAAAATGTTTGTTTTCTTTCGACGTATAATGTACATAGGCGTAATTTAAAAGCTTGCTTTGAAAATCGATCAAGAAATCTTGATAGAATTTATCGGTGTAATATGTCGTTATATTATAAATTGAAAAGTTGTGGGTTACTTATTCACGTCAAAGAAATGTTGGCAACATACGATACAGTGGGCTTGTCCAATTACTTCCACTATTTTCTCTAGCGGTACCAGAAGTGTGCCCCTGGCTCGGCTGCAGCTTGCCGCCAGACTTACGGCCACAAGTACCGCAGAAGTAGTCGATACTCCAATCAAATATCGTCCTCCTGTGTGAGGAGCGACAGAGGATCTTCAAACACCGGCTCCGCTGGTTTACTGGCCACTTCCTTTGCTCTGGACGACGATTGAACGGACTCTGGAATAGAAGTTGTATCTTATTTTGCATTTAATAAATCCGGTTGAAGCTGGGTCACAAGGTTTCTCAATCTTTTTACAAAAAATATAGTAAGGCTTGGCCTGAAAAGGAAAGTAAACAGTATTGAAAAAAAAAGTCGACAGTATTTTATCATATTTTAAAGTCATAGTTTTTGTGTTTATTGTGCAACTTAGCGATTTGCACAGCTTAATATTTCTTTTAAAAGCCTCATAGGCCAAGCAACAACCTAAACTAAGGTTCAAATATTTTGGAAGAGAAACATCTAAAAGTATGTTCTAAACTTTTTTTAGAACAATAGAAAGTAATACTTACTCAAAAACACTACAATAACTGTTCCTAACAGTGGACAAGCCTGTTCACAGCCAACGTATGGTTCACTAGGAATTATTGTTAAATGCAACGAGGTGAAGAATGAAAGGTTAGCAACAAGCGGTTAAGAATTCGACCACCTACTCGGGGGGTCCGGGTTCGAATCTCAGGGCGCGCACTTCTGACTTTTCGGAGTTATGTGCGTTTTAAGCATTCAATTGTCACTCGCTATAACGGTGAAGGAAAACATCGTGAGGTAACCTGCATGCCGGGGAGTTTGCAAAACTTAAAGGTGTGTGAAGTCTGCCAATCCGCACATGGCCAGGGCGACAGAATATGGCCTTAACCTTCTCATTCAGAGAAGAGACCCGTGCTCAACAGTGGGCC
>DWJZ01001598.1:0-22667 GCA_018249125.1 Asbolis capucinus
GACCAGCAGTAATAATTGTTCTGTCTGGGTGTAGTAAAAGTATCTATATAAGTATGTATTTAAATAAACATGTATGTATGTACGTATATCAATTGTCTGATCACAATAGTACAAGCAAAGATGCTTAGTTTGGGATCAGATGGCCGTGTGTAATTTTTCCTGAGATATTATTTATTCTAGGCCGCCCAATACGTCAAAACCAAACCTGGTTACATGAGGTTGGTAACAGGAGATGAACAAGAGATGTAGGCGTGACTCACACAGCAAAGATGCTGGACGAGGAGTACGAGACATGAAGGTGCTAATCTATTCAAAGTATAAAGTGCAGAGATAATTGACCCATGGGAACAGTGCGACCTATTGAACAGATATCAGTTGACGGGCGAAGGCCAGTGCTGTTGTTGATTCATTTTCCGCTTAACTTGTGTTTAAATTACCAAGTAACCAACTGTATACATTATCATGACTATTTGTATACACTATTAAGATTATATCAAAGACCTCATATGTATGCTAATATTTTAAAGAGGTAAGATTTATTGTTTGCTTGAGGACAATAGGCTCCGAAACTACTAGGCCGATTTGAAAATTCTTCAACCATTGGAATCCTCCATTATCCCTGATGAACATAGGCTATAAAATATTTTCATAAACATTAGGGGCCCGCATGAAAACTTCGATATTGTAACCAAAAACATGAAAAAATGCCAAAACAAATCTTTATATCGCGTACGCTGCGGATATTAGGTACTGACAATAGAGCAAAGTGACTTACCTACACCTTTATAGAGGAAGTCAATATCTCCAAATAAGTCCGCAATATGATGTGTAACAGTTACAGTTATGTTACAATAACTATTTTTGTCTGTCAATTGCTCCGCTTCTTCCGAAGCGATTAGTGGGCAGTTTCTAATTAGAAATATAGTTATGTATTCTTCCACGCACGCTGTATCATTATTTCGCATAACCACACTCATGCAAATATTTTATAATAATTAATGTTCAACTGATAATTGATTGAACGCTTCAACAAGCGTTTTGTAATTATTCCAAGTATGTAACGCCCATATTGGGATCCGTGAAGAGGAAGACATTGCAACAATACTTGTCATAGTTTTTACACATATGTACATAGTTAAATACATACATACATACTACATAGTTAACACTATCACATTATCCTTAAAATTGCGTGGTACCATAATGTTGCCCGTGGCAACGTGAGTAGTTTCCCTGCTGAAAAACCAGTTAACAGAAAAAGTAGTTATTGTGACTTAACTGTAACTGTTATATATATATATATATATATATATATATATATATATATATATAGTATGCCGGACCTATTTGTAGATATAGATGTTCTTTATAAGACTGTAGTATATCGATTTGCTCTAAGATTGTTTTTCGATACTTTTTTTCAAGCGTTTGGTTACATTATCGTAGTTTTCATACGGGCCCCTGACGTTTTGAATTTTTTTATATCCGAGGTAATGTAGGTTTTAAAGGTAAAAGAATTTTTAAAATCGGGCATTAGTTTCGGGGCCCGTTCACCTCAAACAAACAAACAATCAAATCTTTCCTCTCTACAATTTTTGTATAGACTAACCTACAGAATCCGACATGTCACAACAAGTTTTAGGTCAGACAGACCACCAGAGAAACATGGCAATCATTAAAGTTATTATAAATATGATCGCTCTGATTAACATGATGCACGCACCAGATACTAATCTACTTTTCCGCCGAGCTGGCATGTTGTAATGCTTTCAAATGGTGGAGAAAATTTAAATACAAATAAATACACATTTATGTAGCCTTAACGCAATGCGATGAAGACATCGTGAGGGCGATTAGAGACGTTTAGGGATAGTACACACGGGCGACACATATTATTTCTTGTCGTAGATGTTGCGACACACACCTGTTGGTCATGACGATCCTCCACACTTTCATAAACTATTTCAAACCGCAATTTAAATTAAAATTAGCTTGTTCGTTCTCATCTTCTATTCTACTCAAGTACCAATTTTCATCAAAAACGGTTCAGTACTTTAGGCGTGAAAAGGTGACAGATAGACGGTCAGATTCCTTTCGTATTTATAATACGAGTAAGGATTGATACACACCAAATTCATAAATACCTCCTCGTACCTTCTTCTACCAAAACGTTCTGGTAGAGCTACCTGAGCGATAACACCGCCTCTTGTTACCATGATGTATATAAGCTAACAAACTATCTAACCCTACTAGATCACGCACAATAAAGATAATTTGTATTACTGTATTGTACAATATACAAAGATATACAATACCGATTATGAAGTTGTCAAACTATGCTGGGTACAAAAATTCAATCTGGAATATTTAAATTTACAAACATTTCAAGTTTGTATGGAAAAAAATTACAAGTTCGTATGGACAAAAGTCAAGATCAAATTTGCACCGATTATAATTCCTATAATACTCCATTTTGGTCGCAAAAGTCGCACGCCAGTTCCCAGCCTAAGGTCGCCGGATTCGTACTTCACGCCGCACACAGCATGACGAATAGCTTTCTTAATAATTTATCGCAACGTATCAAATTACTCGTTGGATGGCTTGTAATTTAAAGCTACGACGCAGATATGGAAGACAATTCGATACTTATTAGTACTTTCACCCCTACACAGCTGGCATACTTGGATGTACCCAAATACGTACGGTTTAAAGTACCTACTGCGCTGTGTGTTCTTGCTTTACCTACTACATATGTATATAGTTTATAACATGTACACTAGCTGCGCTCGTTTTACTTCGGACGAGCTAGTTACCAGAAATAAGCAGTTATTGTGACATAACTGTAACAGTAAGACATATGGTGACCCGGACATATTTGTAACTGTTGATGTCCTCTATAAAACTGTAGTACATCACTTTGCTGTATTGTCATTGGTTTCCGCAGCGTATACGATATAAGGATTTAAAACAAAAAAAAAGTTGACGCTACCATACTTAAGAAAGTACGTAAAAGCCGTTGGACCCTGTTGTTATTATAAGATAACAATCGTTAAGTCGTGTCGAAAGATTTTGAGCGGCATAAAAACTTTCGAACTATGGGTTGAACACTAATTCCTCCACTTCCTCCGCACTGGAGCAGCGAGGTGGAGTGTGCTCTAGGCCTCTTCAGTCCCGGGGCGAGACTGCTCAATATCAGACTATCTTTTGTAATAAGTCTGCGACGAACACACAGTAAAAGTATGTAACAAATGCATAATAATATTTGGGTTCAGAATTCATTTATACCAATTTTTTACGGTATATACTTGTTTTACCATCTTCGTAGGAGTAGTGGTAACCTAGCGTTTGAACGTTGGTGTCTCAAACGTGAGGGCCTGGGTTCCAATACTGCGGTGCACACCTTTATTTTCAAAGTCAATTATTATTTGCTACGTTGAATGAAAACATCGTGAGGGAACCTGCGCTCTTGAGAGTCGTCCATAAAGCTCTCAAAAGCGTGTGAACTGCACCAATTCCCATTTGCCCAGCGTGGTGGACTATGGCCTGTACCCGTCACACAATGAGAGGAGACCCGGACCTAGTAGTGGGTCAGTTATGGATTGCAATAAGAGCGTCGACGGAATATCTTTTTTCCTTAATGAGGATTTCTGCTACACTAAACAAAGTCCTTGCGAGTATAGTTGACCTATTGACTTAATATATTTTCTCAGATGTTATGTTTCGTTATTTTCACGTCTCATATTTCAGGTATGGTTCTTTAGACAGGGTTTCGGTAGCCTTATTAGATATTCTAATATTAAAAATGCGAAAGATTTTGAAGACGTATCATAGATAGATAATTGGATGTTTGTTACTCTTTCACACAAAAACAACTGAATGACACTTGACAGAGAGATAGATTTTAGTCTGGAATACCACATAGGCTACTTTCTATCAACACAACAAGCGAAACCGCGCGCAGAAACTAGTTTCACCTAAACACAACTAATCGATTACGTTGCAGTACATCATTTGCCGAAGACGGCACGTTCACACTTTTATTATAACTTATTTTTTACTTAAGTACTTACCTATTTATTTAAATGCCCTATGAAAACTACTTTATGCATCTAACTACATATGTTTTAAAATACCAGATACCGTATCCATGTTATTATAGTCATTTACTATCATAATCATTACTGCCTTAAATGGGTACTTTAGTATAAGGGTTCGACTTTTTTTTAAAGAGTATTAAAAGTAAAAAAAAAAGGTTTACTTGCATGTAATATATGTGTTTCTTATGGCTTGTGCATTTTGATATCGCAAAGCTATGGCTGAAAAAATCACTTTTAAAAATTAACACAATTCCAGCACAATATATCAAGATAGAAAGGAAGACGATATGTTGCAACTTCATAAGGTGAGATTGTAGTCAAGCACTAACTTATAACATGTAAGACACAAGCCTGACGCCCACTAATCCATATTGGAGTAGTATGCCCGAGAACAAAATGAATACGAAACTCGATGGGTATGCTATGACGTATTCTTTGGACAATTCAGACACGGCCAACGCATGATGAACAAGCTATTCCACCTTCAAAAGTTTTATCTTCGTTTTTGATAGGTAGTTTATCATCAAACCAGGAACAGGTCAAATTTTAATGAACAATCGCCAGCTAGAACTGGTCAAGGTTTTTGTATTCATTTAAGAAGTTTAACGAGAGATTACAATCCCATCCATAGTCATAGATAGTAAACTACACTAACCTAATAAAAATCGAATAACTTTTGAAGTCATTGATATTACTATCGAATAGGAACACCGATATTCAAGTTCTTAGCTTTGTTAACAAAGTTGTGTAACCTTATCCTGTCCCAAATAAACTAACAATAGACGTAACTCATCATAAAGCCGAACCAAACGTTACATAAAACACGCATCGAGGACAAACTATTACGTTACAAGCAAACAAAAAAAAAGTATCTAGGGATCTCAGAAACGCAATATCTAAGCAAATGTTACGTACAAGATTACTATTCTCAGTCGAGTGATCGACCTCGATCTATAAGGAAATGTGCTCGTAACTCGAGAAAAAAATTCAGAGTAGGCGACCTCGGCGTTGATTAGTGACAGTGTCGCATTAAATTGGAACTTAGTTATTAAGGTTGAAGGCACAACTTCACGGCGGATTACTGCGGCTTGGATGGACGAAAAAACCATTTGTATCGATATAACGTATCGTTCCGAAATTAGATTTAATCGATATATTGTAATATTTTTTATCGACACATGATTTTCCAGATACAACAATTTCTCATACTACTTACCACTGGTAAATTAAAGGCGTATGTATGTACGTTATCCCTTTTATTACTGAACTGATCATTACATGCAATACATAACAGAATTCAATCTGAAATGAGTTCTAGTTCCAAACGTAATTTTTTCATGTTAGTAACGACAAAAATAAAAACGAATCTATGTATTTAGCGCTAGAATATCAATACAATCTTTATATCGTGTAGCATCGAATCGATAAGCAATTATATCGATACATATCATTGATCTTTACTCACCACGATCACCACTCTCAATAGTGACCGCTATTATACCAAGTTTTTATAAGCGACCTTCCTCATTGATAGCTGCACCCATCGGTTCAAGTTCTTATATGACTACAGTTTTTTCTTACATTGGACAAAAAGTATTTGATGGGTTGACGGATGCCCATTTCGGAGAAAGTGGTGGGCTATCTGTTTGCGTTTAATTGAAACTTTTGTGAAATAAATTCCATAAAAGTAATTGAATAACAATATACTTTCCACTCAGCGTACGTACTCGTATTACCGGAAATTTAGTGAAACTTCAAGTATACAAAGTTATTTAAGTTCGACAAATTATTTAAAAGAAAATGTTGATTTAAATCCATCGGTAGCAGTTATAGAGGTTCATTGTGCCGAGATCAAACATAAAGAAACAAAATAATATCAGATCGTCTAGAGCACTCACTTATTGACCTGGGGACCTGAAATCAATCGTTTCATTAAAGCGCCGGCTTGCACAAACAAAAACAAGAGGACTGGACGATTCCGTCGTCGGGTCAATGAACCCGTAACAGCTGTGCATCGAAAAGTAACAGCAATCGAGAATAGCCCAACTGCATCCACCACACGCGGATCGCCTACTTTCGTGGCTTCAGTTACCGGGCCAGACGTGCCGACTGGCGCGCAGCCACCCGATGGAACATAATTAACAGCAAAATTGGCCGGAGACAGCTAGGCGCCTTACTTCTGTGGCCCGCGTTGCATTACGCCCCGCAATAATAACACGCCGAAGCCGACACGAAGCAATTAAAAAAAACTCGGAACGCCCGCTTCCCACACATTGCTGGTTGATCGTTTCGAATGCATTGCAATAGAAGTGATTCAGAATTGGCGGAGACGTCGAAGAAAATTGTCAAGATTGAGGTGAAATCGTAGACGCTCCACCGTTGAATGATTGTTTACCCCATAATGCCTGTAATGACAGGCACAATGAGGCGACTGCAAAATGCAGTCGATTTGTAAAACAGATTGCGCCTTATTAGAGACGGTATGTCACGGATAGTGACGATGTCAACGGCAAAACTCACGCTCTGATTTGCATATCGCTAGCGAAAGTGTAGCGTTAAGAAATTAATAAAACGAAGCGCATTTATAACAGCTATGCAGGCATTGAGCACAATAATAGTATGTCAGTAGGTGGACGATTTGGAGGACAATAGGAAATTATTAAGTTACAAAATTTATATAACGTTTGAAATAACAATAAAAATAAAGAAAACATATTTCACTAGAGCTCATTGTCCTTCAATTGTGCTTAGTTCGTATTAAATAATCTCATAGCAAGGTTATTCCGGAAAGGAACTAGGAAACTAATATTAAGTGCATAACGACCTCCGGATGAGGAGACCAGAGAAGGCTATTAGAGCTGTTCCACTGGAATAGCTTGTCCATTACTCGCTCCAGTTGCATCGTCTCGCCCCCGATTGTCGTGTGAACGGCTCGCGTGAGTCCGCGAAGCGAATTGACAGCTCTCTAATGCACTCCCCCAAGAAACCGTGAAAATTATAGTTTATGGCCGAGCGCGTCAATAATCGCCGCCAAACAACCAAATTCCATCGCAAATATGCAAAGATCCAAATCAAAGTGGGACGTCGAAAAAAGTGAAGCTTGTTGGTTTCGTCAAATGCACCATTTACCTAATTCGCGAGAGCGGAACCGATGTCTACGGACGCATTGTGCCGGCGCAAGCTCTGCCCGAACTATTGTGGGAAGTGTACTATTAGATAATGTGCTCACGAGAGCGAGGACAAAACAAAGACGACAATTTCATCTTCGAATTTGAAGAGTGAGAGCGATCCATCAGCGGTGAAGTAGTAGAGCATAACAAGGTTGACACAACACACAATTCAGAATATAATATGTAGCAAAGCTACACTGTACTCAATTAGAGTTAAAATACGTTCACATAGTTTTAACAATCTTATCCAAGATGTAAATGATGTATCTAAAGCAGCAGTAGTATTATCAACATCAAACAATTCTATAACATCGCAACCTACCACGGACGAGTAATTAAATGGCGACTGTACCGCGCTGTTGTCCGATAGAATCTATTGCGCGTGAGACCGATCAGTCGCGTCGCTTCTTGCTCTTATATTCAGATGTTCGCCGTTCACACGCTCTCAACGGTTATTTTCGGTCCGTCACGAATGTCACTAGGAAACATACTACCGCTCTTCTAGATTCCACCTAGATCGATAAAATACATTTGCTATTGATACCATTTCACCATGATGTCACCACAATATACCGTTTTATACTTTACAACTGTAGCTGTCGCCGTCGTCTTCACTCGACATCCTATTTTATACAAATCGGATTACGGATCGTTCGTTATGCATTAGAATGGGGAGCGATACTGTGAATCAAGATGATTTACGATTCAATAACTGTTGACATCGTACACATTGCTGTTGCTCCGATGAGATCCTTATTGAAGTAGACTTATAGACGTTGTAGGAATACATTTGAATCTAGAATTAACTTATCAAGAATTAATTTAATATTCGCCATTTATTCATATGCCAATAGTTTTAACGTTATTTCATAAAAATTGAGGCAGACTAACTTTACTAAAACGCAATTTGCAACTTTGTAATGATAGCCCAATGGTTTAAACTTTCCTCTTTCGAAGGTTCCTGGGTGCAAAACCCGCGCCGCGCTCCTCTAAATGTTTGTTTTGATGATATTCTTCTAGAGGTATCATAGCAGTTTCAACCTTTATAAAATATTTGTTCTATTTGCACAATCTATAATTTTTATATTAATAAATATCTAAGTCTTGAACAAGTCTGATTTAAACTTTGAATGTTTAGCTATCCGAATATAATATTTAAATTTTGCAAAGAGTTCTCGCTACAGATTGATTCAGATTACATCGAAATCCTTAACTGTCAAAGCATGTTAGGTAACTGCAAATTTATTTGTGGGTATGTCAAAAAAAACTAAAGCAATGAGTCTGCATTAAAGTATTGACATGTGAATGGCGTGTGGAGTTACTTTTCCTTATTTGAATATCGCACGCAACAGGGGACGAGATAAGGTGTTTTATTTTACAGGATGTGAATGTTTTCTTATCATAATAAAAAAAACGAACTAATGTATTCCTTAGCAATACACAAAAGAAACCACCTGTGATTCGCTTGGTGACTGCTAAGTATCCCAGACAGGATTATCTAATGTCACATATCTTTTTTATGTGTGTGTAGATTTAAAAAAAAAAACAAACACTAAATGCTATTGTAAGGCCTATCACAATAAATAAGGTAAAGCGCATAGGTTAAATCAGTGCAGCTATTTTTGAGATAAGCGCGCACGCACAGACAAATAAATGAACAGACAAACTATTGTTTTGGATTCCATTCTTTGAAACCCCATTATTAGTCTCTCCAAAGGTTATTTTTAACGTATACACTATGATCAGTCACATATACATGCATACATATGTTAATATCGATAAAAAAAATGTCAAAAACATTAAAGATGCAGTCCCTCCATTCAAAGATGCTGAATATTTTGAGCAAATTAAAGAGTTCTTAACTTGTTAAGGACACAATAAGGCGGTGGGCGCAGCACATACTATCAATCGGCGGTAATACGTCGCAACACCCACGCCTCGTCAAGAATTACGAACTGTGAATCACGAGGAGCCTGGAAGGCCATAACCTACCATTAACCCGTTCACGAGTTCACACGCTCGAACCGCTGTTGGCTAGCAGAGTATAAATCAGTAGTTCAGTTCCAGTCGATTCAGGGAAGCGGTCGATTCAACGTCTTGTACTTAATCCTGTCAATGCCCCATTAGAGTCAGTGCAGGTAAGCGTGGGTGCTACAATGACGCTAACGAAGGACCAATTGCAGACGCTTTATTATTTGATTTTCTACGGAAGTGACAAATGAGGCTGCAAGCTGCTGTAAGGGGTACTAAATACATCGACAAGGAACTTAACTATCAATGAAGATAAGCAGAGTAACCATTGAAATTTCGAGGTTTCTTTTATTATTATAAGGTTATTATTATAATTTTAATAATTCATTCTTTTTTACTGTATCAAATATGGTACATAATATATGTTGGTAACAAATAAATGTATTGCGATCATCATATTCGGCGATGTAACACACGCAAAGTCATTTTAGTACAAATAAACCAATTTTACATTAAAACTAAATAAGGACAACATGACTTAATCTATCAAAATAATGACATTGTCGACAATGATATAAATTTAATACAACTGCTGAATTTTCCCACAGTAATAAGGTGATTAAAACATACGTCAATCTGTCTTCCACACAATAAATAATCACAATCCAAACATACATTTCTACAACTATCGTTAAAGATAATAGTATGTTACATTGTCATGAAAGCGATAAAATGATTGTTGAAAAAAAAAGAAGAAGATTCGACAATGATGAGTTCCGAGATACAAAAGATTGTGAAACGTCATGCGAGACAATGGAGAGAGCGGACCGATGCAAGCATCATGCATTACTAATCATGGTTGCATGCGCCCCGTAACGATCCCCGTCGGTGCCGTGGATGAAGCTAGTGACAAGAAATTTTATAACAATGAATAATAGACTAAAAAATATTACAAAGCGATATTTAGCTGTTAGTTACATTCTTTTTGAATCCTTCAAGATTTTAAAACAGTAACATAGTCGATGTGTTCAGATTATATTTTAGAACCATTGTTGTCTGTCGCTTACAGAGTCAAACATCAACGAACAGATTAAGATAAAACTTAACACACTTTCGACTAACGGCCATTCCCAATATTCTGTATGTTCATAATCCTCTTTGAGCCACCTAGCAAATGTAGACATGTTACTTATGTTATATTGGCGGATGTTATTACATATGCTATCGTTATTAAATTCGTATAAACTACGTATGATGAAGGGAAGTGATTTTGTTATTGCTGTTAAAGATAAAATCGAGGACTTCAAAAAAGTATCTACGATATATTTGACATAAATAAAATTCTCAACATAACACATTGCATTTGACCTTGACTAAAAATTGCACACATCTGTACCATTTTCAATATATCGCAGTGTATCATCAATAACACATTATAGTCATTATACTACGTCAACGTCGAAAATACATCGTAATAAAGTAATCAGAAGCCACTTATGAGTTTCAAATGATACCTACTGTTCACCGAAATACGCAGTTTTTACTGAAATGTATTTATGTGTAGTGACTTCAGATACAGACAATAAAAAAGATGACTTTTCTCAAGACATTCAAAAACGGAGAAGGATAATTGTACAAGCATCGCAGACACCTCAAATAATGATGTCAGTCGCGTTGGAAACGTTGCTAACGAGTAACATTTCAACACGAACTAAAGGAGACGAAATATAATACAACTGAGAAGTGCATCTTAAGATATGACCTGGAGATATACAAGTGACGATGGGAAAAAGATCTAGAGAACTGATCTACTACGCTCCATTATACATTAGTATTGGAACTGCTGTTCAATATACACACTAAATAAGAAATAGAAACCTATATATTTTTTTGCGTTCTACCTCAGTTATGGCCCACTATTCAGAATGGAACTCTCCTCACGACTGAGGAGACTTAGACATAGATTATACCCCAAATCAAAAACTGAGTTTAAGTTTCAAAAACTAGGTCTGTTACTTCTTAAGTAGTCAGTGAAAACCTCGTGCCTCTTCCAATTGAACCAACATCTAGTGCAAATGGCACGTCTAACAAGGTTCGGGTTACAATACGACCCAATGATGAGGCAATTGCCTGAGAAGCGCAATGTAACTCATTTATATCTCGTAATTAAAATACAAATTCCTAATATCACATTGTTTCTAACAGCCATTTACATAAACATAGAATCAGGCCTTCATACTTCACACCATGCAGCTGATAATATCTATCTTAAATACGTTCTCTATTAGTACTCTGCACCAGAATAAAAAAAAATACTGGAGTGCATATCTCCAAATACATTTCCGCGTCTTGTATGCCCCAATTGTATTTCAAATTAGTCGAGTTCGTGAAGCGATAATTTAGCAGCATTACTTTCGCATATATCATATGTGTGCCATGTACGTAGTGTAGTGCGCAGGCACATTAATTCAAAAATGCCCACTCGTACAGTTACAGATAAAAATATCCGCAGGAAACCAAAAGAATTTCTCTAAAATTCATACTATTACTACAATTCATACTATTACTACAATAACGTTAATATGGCAACAGGAAATATTGGTTTGAAATGAAATGAATGGTAAAAGTAATTCTGTCTCTTTATCTACGCCAGCCATCTGACAGCCAACACATAAAAACAAGATAAATGCATTGACGTAAATATTTATGCATCTAACAACATTTTGAATGACATGAATAGGAAAGGTAAACTCAGATAGGAATTACAGACAATTTTTTATTTTACTCTTTTCTTCACGGAGCTGTTAGACGTGACTTGTGTGAATGAACGTGCAATTTTTTTATGCTTTACTTTGAAGATCGTAAAAAATGTTACTGGACTTTTATTACGTTATTACATTTAAATCATCACTGTTTCAGATTAAAATATAATGAAACATAAATTGTTCCGTTATTTCCGAGTTATATAACTGAATATTTTGAAGTCTTAAGCTATATGAGGTAAAAGATAGCAAGTAGATTGTTCTTAACCATACTTAAGTTTACTAACACTGTTCCTACAAGCACCCATCGTGTTATATTTCTGGGTTAAATTGTAAAATTATTATAATACATACAAGTACCTACCAACTGCGCATGTTACGGGTTAGGAAAGTGGTACATGAAGTGGTTTAGAAATGAAACTGGAGAAACCCCATTTGAGGTTATAAATTTATTCTGTTCGAGTATTAATACAATTTTCATGTAGATATTTATTAACACTTAATATATATCGCCTTCATTGAATGACATATCTATTGGACAAACGCTGGAGACCGTTCGTAAAAGACGATAAAACACATAATAATCATAAAAGGGAAATAGCCTACAAGGATCACCACGCACAGAGACATCAAATGAATATGAATATCGGAGAAGTGAATTGCGAAGTTTAATAACGCCGCAATAAATCTGAATGGGCTAGCGGATGGTCGTAGAGCGCGCGCATTCGTCTCACTTTCACACTTTCACTGGTTCATCGCCCCGCGCAAAGCAGCGCCCGCGCCTCGCCGCAACAATGCCATCGATGTTGCAAAACTGATTATTCAACACACACGTCACCGGCTCGCCGCGCGCCCATATAATCATTAGAAAACATCGATCTAAACTGTCTTCATAAATAAAATTGAAAACGGACAAACGGATAATGAAAAAGAAAACAAACAACGCAAGTTGCAGTCACGACCTTTCTTACAAAGAGATTAATAATAAAGATTTGATATCATGAGCGAAGTGAATCTTCTGAGATTATCTTTGCCAAGTGGCAGGTAGAGGCCAGAGTCGTACGCGACCGAATTGTGAATTGTTGCGAGTTTAATGCTTATAACAGTACATGCGCATGATGGCCGAGATATAAATTGGAATTTCAGAAAAACAAAGAAGATGACATCGACTCGGGAGGAAATGGTTGAACAATGCATTCGCGTTGAAACTATCGACCAATCAACGATAAAAAATAAAACAATGACCAAGTACAAATTGAACGGCAGATAACGACATACAATTGTCAATAATTCGAATGCTTCGTATCGACAACACATGGAAAAGAATGTACTGAGTGATAATTATTTTATGAAATAAGTGGTGTTAAAGTCTAATTAAAATCATTACTAACTAAGTATAACAGGACGAGAAAAAAATAGAAACATGTTTTCCACATCATATCTTGGGCGTATGTCTTAGTATCTTACCTATAGCGGCATTCAAGAAAGGTAGGCTAAAAAAAATAAGTATTCTTTAAATACGTATTCGACTTGCAAAATAGCGTGTTAATTACTGTGCCCCTCTTGATGACATAGCGTGATTATATTTAGCCCAGTTACTTTTAGCATACATAACTACCGAGCGGTGAACGTCTTGTTTAATGCCAATTAAGTGGGTTTTGTGAAGAAAATAAAATATAACTTAATGATTGATGTAAATAGACGAATAGTAGACGAAAACAACGGATGATATAGATGTTGATATAAAAAGTTCTGTTAGTAGGTTTGAAAATTCAAAACAAAATGATCTAGTTGTTTTTGTTGAGATAATGTTCGAAGTAGTTCGAGTTTTCTAATTACGTAAAATTCAATTCCATTGATCATTAATAGTCAATAATAGAGCGATACCTTCCGTGCCTACCCACTTACGTCAACAGCTGCTAGTTCATCAAATATTTCACAATAAACGTCATTGTCAAAGCTTTACGTATTTTTATAAATTAAAAAATAGACACAGTTGATTGTGCCAAGTGTCACACGAACTGAGTCACGCCTGCCATGTTACCTTGTCCACTTCAGAGGCTTGTAAGGCTGGCTTGAATAATTCCACCGCATCTTGTATGCGGTCGACCCAAGCGGCGTTAATTCAAGGTCCCGTCGTCCCTTCGGTGCGAACGTACCCGGTTCACCTCCAAACTTACAAGTTTTACAGTGTATTTACATACATACCCGGTGTACGAAAAAAGACAACTGCAATGAGGAAGAGCGCCCGACTTGCTCAAGGCCAGGTGAGATTATTCTTGGGACTGGATCAACAGGCGTACGATCTACATTTTTTGCGAATAATATGAGAGAATTAAAATTGTCGAGGACGACAGATGTACCAGTTTTGTTTTTACAGCGTCAGATGTTAATACCTACCACACAGTAACATATAAAACAAGTAAAATATACGCTCAAAATAATAAATGAATCTAAATTGACAGCGGAAGTTAGAACATGAATACCTGAAAAACAAATAAAAAAAAGATATGATTTTAAACTGTTATCTTCGTAGACTTTTAACTGTAACGGTATAAATTACAATAGCTACTTACTTATTCCAGGTAAAATCCAATTCTAAAAAAAAATGTGGCGGTAATATCAAAATTATCCAATATTATCGAGAAAACTCATAACAACATTAAATTACCTTTAACTCTAGAACCCTTTCTCTCAGCAGATACATAATTAAATGAAAGCTATAATTCTAGCCTCAGCCGAGAAAGGGTTTAGAAAGTATATCGGAGCATTATCTAAGCTCGGATTACACATTGAAAACGTTATCACCGCACCAGATCCAATTCTGACTCTTAATATCTTATTTTTGAATAATGCTAATAGACGTATAATAGTGAGATTTTAAAGTAACTAAATGCATTTATTTTAAACTCCGTTAGTTTATACGTTTCGGTCTGAAGGTTATAGAAGCCATTGCATTAAGTACGTGCTCTTAAATTGAATTTATACAGCTATTATTTTTTTTAATATTTAAGATAAACATTTGTACTATATGGGAGCGTTGTAGAAACCTCATCCTACTCCCATCTAAACGAATCCGGAGTTCATATCAGACGCCAAAAGTCAGCTGTTTTGTTTGGAGTATTAATGAGGCGTACTCTCGATTATGCCTGACCAGTCTGGAACCCAACGTACCAAAGCAAACTAGATCGTATATAACGTGTCCAGAAAAGATCTACACGAGTAACTTTTGGGACCAACATCTTCAATATCGCCATACCTACTACTACTACTGTTCTACAGTCTACGTGATTAGTCTAAACCATACGTATTTAAGTTCAGTATAAGTTTCGAACGACGCGGTTTTCTTCGTCTTTTATTATGCGTACCGCAAGAGAATGGAATAACTTGCCTGCGTCGGTGTTCCCACCTAAGTACGTTATGGGAGTCTACAAGAGAAGAGTAAATAGGCATTTACTATGTTAGTGTGTTCAACGTCTTAGACATCATCACCACTTTCCATCAGATGGGATCGATGTCAAGCATTAAATGAAGCTGGTCTGGGTAACTACTACCACCCTGCTTTAGTTGCTAGTCCAGCTCGTCGTGTTTCTAGTCAATAAATTTGTGCTTGTCCACATCCCGCCTGATGGTAAGCAGCGATGTAGTCTAGATGGTAAAGCGCGCTAATTCTGTTTCGGACTTGAGATCCACTTTTATTTTTTTGGAGATGCCTTTGATGTGATTCTCTTTCATCTTCTCATGACAGCTTTCTATATCTAAATTTAGTCCGTCAAATTAAGATTTATATAATACGAGATGACAAGTTGTTGAACATAATTTCGCAAACATTGTCCTGTCTATCAGACTAATCCTTCCGATTAGATACTGGTCGTCTCATGAGAGTAATCTTCGCACTCGTAAGTCGATAATCACCACCGATCGTGTCGCCGATGAAAAGAACGAAAGTTTGACCACGAACTGCTACTGGTTTTGTTAAGCGCAACTTTCACTACAAAACCATTAGTAATCCAAACGATTTGTCACTTTCATCAGAAAAAAGATCAACGCTTGCGGTAAGAACTCCATAGACAATAACACACCGGAAAGCGGGGTCTTGAGAGTTTGTTGTTTTTGAAAGACCCCGTTTTTGTTTCCTCTTTACAATTTCCTTTCCTTATAGATACGCTGATTGGATTGTATCATTGCGAAATATTTTTTAATAATGTTGTATCTTACGCTGTTAGGATTGTTTTGCTTTTTATTCTTCGTTTTTCATTTGCCTGAATTATGTACATTACCCCTGTAAATCATATCTCATACATAAATGTCTGCTCCCGTCGGAATCGAACCTGGGACCTCTCAGTTCGCAGTTACTAACTTATCTCAAGAGCTATTATATAACAGTACACAGCAGCTCCTAAATTACCCTATTCTCCACTGAAACTCACCCATTGAACATTTTCATCAATCAAAACAATAATCAGTATTAAAGATGGTTAAAGCTAACGCGTGATTATGCCCACGCGTGAGTTCATACGACAAAGCAGGTTATTGTTATCCCGTTACAAACAGATCATTCCTATGCCAGATTCGGCACAATGAGTATATTCGACAGCCGCCGCCATTGTTCCGGCATTGGTGGCAACAAAAGAGGTGTTTGCATAATATTACTATCAGACAGCATCGTATTAAGGTATCGGTTTTAAGCTCTCAATAGCGTCGGTATATTGTTAAGGGTCTGCAGCGAGGTTATTCAGTTATTCACCAGTGGTTTAAACAGATCTGCATTTAGAGTCTGTTGTATGTTAGCAGTGATTGCGTAACGGTTTGAATGGTTGATATTTCGAATGAGAAATCCTTGTTTCAAACTGCGTGCATCTCTAATTTTGAAAGATATACTTCATATTCCAAGCTAATGTATACATGTAGCAAGTGATAACTTGTTACGGTGAAGGAAAACATCATGAGAAGACCTGTGCTCCTGAGAGATTTTTATAAATTTCTCGAAGGTGAAGTCTACCAATCCATATGTGGCCAGTCTGGTGGACTATGCCATATACCCCTATAGTAAACCCGAGCCCAGTAATGGGACAATTAAGGACAAACAAACACTTTCGCATAATATTACTGCTTATCATGTATAACAGTAAATAATTCACAGGCCTATTACTTCCTTCCTAGAAGGCAACGCGTAAGTTCCCCATCATGTGTCCCATACCCCAGTCTGGTGTTGCTAATGTCCATGGGCGGCAGTGACCACTTACCATCAGGTGACCCATCAGCTCGTTCGTCTTCTTAATCCATATAAAAAAACAAGCGTCATTGATCGGTCACCATTCAATTAGGTACTTGTGTTCCCCATATGTACAATTCGAATGAATTCAATCAATTAGAGTAACATATAGATATATCCAGTTCGTTAGCAGCAAATGTTCTAGGGTGTACATGTGGGTTTACATGTTTTAATTAAGCCCGAGGCGCATGCCCAAGGCATACCTAAGGGTATTCCTGTGCGGCGCTAATATTTGCGTGCCCGTCGAGAATTTGTTAGGGCGGCGGCTATTCGTGTCTTAAATTACGTTGTCGGTACTCGTATCCAGGGCGTTCCAGGATAACAACCAATGTTTAGACGGGTGTAACGTACTCGTACGAATAACTGTATGAGTGTTTTGCGTCATTTGAATTGAATGTACATTATTTAAACAAAATCGGAGAAATCTTTTATGGTGTCGACACTAATTATTTATCATCAGATTACATTACTCATATTATCATCAATTTATTTACACTCCAATCGTTTCATCATACATAATAACATTATCCATAACTTCTTCCTGGCAACGGGTTTATATCATCCCAGTGTGTTGTTGTTAATGACCATGGGCGGCGGTCATGTCTCACCATCAAGCTGCCTGCTAATTTTCTTTTCCTGCTAATTTAATTGAAATAAACTCTAAACTGTTACATTAACTAATACCTAAACCTGCATTGTCACATCAACAAGTTTAAAACCTTTAGCAGTTTAAGTAGCATGTGTACTATATAATCTTCGCTTATTAACCGTACGACAACCCCGAGTGACACACTACGAGAGAAGCCCATCACACAAAAAGTAGCGTACGACTGCTCGAGTTTGTTATGGAAACTTTATACATAACGACGTTATAGGTCGTCACGTCGCAGTTCGCATCGTAGGGTAGTTGTTTAATCTCGACTTAACCGTTCTTATTCTTCTTCTACATTCTTACATGTATAGTCCGTTCTTGCTGATAGCTGAATAGCTTTCAAAAGTATTCGTTCATAAAGTTAAACACTACAATAAAAAATATCACGATTTTTATACCAACTACATCCATTATACTCGTACGTGTTACAAGTTAATAAAGAGTTATTAACTTTATATACAAGATAATATAAGATGAAAAACACGAAAATTTCATGTAATACAACATTGAACGGCCACATTACAAATAACGATATTTTTATACAGTAATCAAACAGGATCATTGTTTTAATTAAATGCAATCAAGTTTTTCTGTGTCAGTTATACCAGAGCAATTTTTTGATCTTAATGAAACGTGCACTTCAAAATTAATTAACGCACGGCGAGATAGACAGTTATTAATGATTTGTTCCGTTTTGCAATTGTTATATCATTTTGTTATTGCCTAACCATTTTATAACGACTGATCTACTAAGTGAATGACTATTCGAGGCTTTCCATTTCAATTCGATTACAACAGAAAAAGTCTGTTCAGATATGCGTATTCAATAATTATTTTATCTCTTTTGGGCGTAAGTAATTAAAATACACCTATATTTTTATTTTGATCTAAAAATAACCAATAAGCGCTTACACACTTATTGATCTATGATCAGTCACATCACGTCACGTCACATCGAGGATTGTGTCTTGGGTGGCATAGAGAACATCTACATATACCATTACAAATAACAGACAATAAATTCCATATCGCACACACACGTCGTTTAAACGTCGTACGTCACATCGCAGTCGTGTTCATTAAACGTTCCGTTACGACTTAGCCGTCCGGCGATAATTGCGTAAGAGGCGTACGTAACGAGGGCCTAATTGGAATGCGTCCCAATTAATGGATGGAACGGAATGGAACGGGGCGTCCGTCGGACGGAGCGATTCCAATTTGGAACTGGAGCGATGTGAGACTAGACGGTTCCCGGGTGAACGGCCGCCGGTGAAAGTCCGTGCCTCGGATATGGGTCACGTGGTCGTTTACCCTCCAGGTGGGTTAGAGGGCTTGGTTCACGTGCGACATACGTGTCACACCTGATTGAGGGCTGTGCGGTGTACAGTATCCGATGGACTTTGACGGCAAGTTATTACATTTTATTTCAATGGTTTTACTTTTAATTTTAACCACTAAATTGCTTTTTTTAATATTTGCAGACTTAGATGACCATGACTAGCTCGCCTCGCAGGCACAATCAACAAGGCTACACCGCCATCGTATCATTTAACACAAATCTAACAAATAATCCAATACCACTTTTACAGAATCCTAATGTTAATCAATTTCTCAGCAGATAGGATCAAAGTGGAATTCCATTGAACTAGCCTACCGACACCCGCGGACAGACAGCGGCGGGAAACGCGACCGTTATCAGAGCAAGTAGCCCGCGCCCTATCCGGATTATTTCACCGAATCCGCAAAAGGAAAGCCTTGTACTATCCGCTAAAGGTGATGTAAGTCGAATCGTGACTTATTTGAACAGTTCAACAGAAGCTCAAATGAAATGAATCTTCAATGAATAATATATTTAATAGATAGTTGTATTTTCTCTTCACACCAAACGATACTTTGGACTGTAGTAATGACAATTGGTGCAGAAAAATATGGCGTCTGTTTTTTCGCAATTAACGTCATCCCCATACATTTTTGAATTAGCGTTTGGCGAGAACGATAACAGAAAAAATATTTGTCTCGGGGCGCTGTCAGATTTGAACATCTTTTCCACTGTATTATTCGGCTTTGCTTGCAGCAATATAAAGTATTTAGTGTTTGATTCGTGTAATTGTTTTCAAACATAAAAAAATATTTTTATGTCATTTACAGAATCACGTCTGAGGCTCTTACCTATGTATATCAAAGCGAAGCGAGATCAGTAACTCGTTAATGAATAAAATTTTTGAATTAGAATTTATGATTTAAGTAAATAAGTAAACAATTTACTAAAAACATCATATATCTTATTAATGGGATAACTTTAAACTTTAATAATTTACGGACGTTTCGGACACCATGCTGTGTTTTATAAAACTGTTTTCTTGTAAGAGAGTTAACGTTTCATTTATCATCGTATAACCCTGTAGCCGAGAAGTGAGTAAACGAGAAAAGCTAAATGCCCCAGGTTCGATTCACCGAATCTGATATTTTTGTGACAGTTGAGTTTTAGTTCTCGGGTCATGGGTGTTATTTTTTATTTTTGTGTTATATGCAGGCAAACGAGTATGATGGTCAGTGCTCACCGTCGCGCATCATCGCGCACTGACATATTACCAATTTGTTGCTTGCCCGTAAGTAAATAATAAACCTGCGTGCGTGCTCGCGGGGAATACAAACAAACAGGAGAAGCGATACGATGAAGCAACCAGAATCAATAATTACACAACAAATCAACAGCGGTTTCAGGACGGGTCATAGAAAAACAATGGCACAGAGGTTGACTGAAGGGCGAAGAAGTTCTATTCTTCAAGTACATTGTCCATGTCTATGTATGGCCTATCGGCCTAGCGATTAGTGCACTTGACTGCTAAGCCGAAGGTCGTGGGTTCGATACCAACCCAGGACCACCTTTTCTGTGATAAACAAGAATATTTGTCGTGTCTGGGTGTAATTAAGATGTCTATATAAGTATTTATTTATATATATATATATATATATAAATTGTCTGTTCATAAAACAAACAAAAAAATGTATAAGTTAATGCTTGACTACAGTCCCACCTGATGGTAAGTGGTGATGAAGTCTTAGATGGTAAAGCGCATTAACTTGAAAGAAGCCTATTCACTCTTGTCTTCAAATCACCTACATTATACTTCAGCAGAAACACAGACGCTGGCAATTTATTCCAATCCAATTTATTATAGGTTGCGATCATATAGCCGTCTGTGAGTTGTTCCAACATATTTATTTATATGTCAATACAAGATTATGTTCGTCTAAAAGTTAATGAACTTAAAACGCACAAAAAAAAACACTTGAAAAACTCAAATCAATGAAACGACTTACGTAACGAATCGATGATACGCCGTTCAAAGTACACTCGGAAATACCCGTTCGCTTCTTTCATATTCAACAATTAAAACAAATAAAATCGATTTAATTGTTTACATCATATCGGTATTTTTTACAGAACATTTAAAATTTAATTGCGTCTTATTAAATGTTAAAATTGAATCGAGTAGTAACTAAATAATTTTAAAAACTTAAAAATACATGATATACTGTTCAGCTGTTATAAACGAAAATATTTTGTTTAAAACAACGAACATTGGTCTCTAGAACGGAAGTCCTGGGTTCAAATCCTGCATCGCGCATCTATAATTTTCAATTATGTGCATATGAGAAGTTGATTATCACTTGCTGCGGTAAGGGAAAAAAATGTAAGGAAGCCTGCATTCTTAAGAGTTCCCCATAAAAATCTCGACGGTGTGTAAAATCTACTAATCCGCACTTGGCCCGCGTGGTCGACTATAGCCTGCGCCTCACATTTTGAGGAGACAAGAACCCAGCAGTGGGACATTTACGAGTTGTAATGAAGAAGATTGCGTTAGCCAATGTGTTATTTCAGACTATATTCCTTTTCAGTACTTTATGCGTGAACGAGTATCAACCTCCATCCATCCATCCTTACAAACTTTCGTATTTATAATATTAATAGGATAAGAAGCGACGTAAAATAATCCGAAGTACACGGTGCAAGACGAACAGAGAACGACCCAATTATTCTGGTTGGTGCTTGCAGGTAGTGTTACGTAACAAAAATATTCTCAAGGAAAATACTGATGCCGAAAGTACGCGTGTAATACGAACCGCTGGCCACCGCCAGCCGACTCATATTTACGCAGGCTCTCAAGGACACCGAGACTAACTTTCACCTCCCACGAGTTTCCTACAAGAGAAAGTCAGCCCTTTCAAGCCAGTTTTTTCTACATCCTCCATCTTGGCCTCCTCAAAATTATCGGCATCAACCGACACGCGTAAGTCCGGTCTAATACTCTTTTTACTTTATCATATCACGTTCAGGTAGGTATACCAAATTCTGTACTACATTAAATACCAAAATACTGAACTTCAGAGAATAATATTAAAATAAACACACATTATATAGAAATGTAAACAATATTCGAGAATTAATAATAAATGCATCATTAAAGCGGGGGTTCTTTGCTTTGTGATCAAAACTGATAATTTGTCTTCATACATTATTGTTTATTTGTTTCCGCCCACTGCTTCGCTCGCGTGGTAGGTACGTTGATAAAATGTTAATAAAAAAAAGTTAAAAGCCTATTTTTAACTCCAAACTATAATCTATCCCTGTGCCAAATATCCTCCAGATCGATTTAGCAGTTTTTGCGCGAAAGAGTAACATACAAACGTCCAACCCACCATCAATACTCACAAACTTGCGCATTTATAATATTA
>DWJZ01001599.1:0-22666 GCA_018249125.1 Asbolis capucinus
GTGAAGTAAATGTTTTTTATATGTCGTTTTAAAACTATTAACTGTTTTTAGGTTCAGGATGGGTGGAGGTAGGTTGTATATCTGAATGAAGTTGTATATCTGAAAGTAATGACAATAATCTATTAATGTATTCAAATCTCAATCATGATCAACATAACAGATAAATACATACATGTTGAAACAAATAGGCCATTCAGATTTCTAGAACCAACTGCCAGAAAGCTTAACTTTTTTTAAAGATTCAATTTTACCACCTTCTTACCATATAATATGTAATATGATTTTAATCTCATCTCATCGTGGACTGTGAACCTTATGTTATGTTACGGGGAAATACGGATGCGAAAAACATATACTGTGAGTACCCGTAACAGCATTCATGTCGAATTACAGCTTTATATAATATGGGTCTCAAACGGTAGATTCCGCACGAACGGACGGACGGACATCTACGGGACCCCGACAAGTAAATAATAAACAAGACCAGGACAGGAGAAGAATGACATAGGGCTAATAAAATATTAAAAAGGATTTATAAATTTTGGATATGTCAATATCGATTCGTGACTTTGGAACAGTAGACTCAAAATAATTACTAACGTAATTAATAACAATTAGCATTAAAAGAATGCCCAAATAAATGAATAAATAAACTAAAATAAATGAATAATAAGTAATAAGAATTCAATGATTTTAATTATAAGTCTGGATGTTTATTTTGATAAATAAAATCGGTGTTTAATGTTTATGTTTTGTTATTAACTTTTATGTTGTAGGTTCGCGTATATACAAATATAAAAACATACACACGTGATTATAAACAATTTTTATTTTATTTTCCTTAACTTATTATATACACAATGTTACACAGATAGTTCATGACTACAATCTAATTAGTATATTATAGTCCGTTTTCCTCATCCGTACAAATCTTGTAAACAAACGAGTGGTTTAAAATGTCACTTTGTTATAGAACCGTCTCATTAACACTCATATCTTTCACAATCTTTTTCATAAAATCATTTTAATATTGTTTATAAGTACAGCAGGTACTCAAACACCTAAAAATACATATGTCAACATTATTTAGCAATATTTCACAATATACCATACTATAAAACTTTTTGAATTATTTTCTAAATAAACTTCAGTCACGCAATAAATGACTAAATTCAAACCACTTTTTTAAATTTTCTAACTATGATATCGCTTCATGCTTCTGTCTCACGTCTTCAACTGCTGTTTTAGGCTGTCGCACTGTCGTACCTGTAACAATAACTCAAACTTTAGATTTAAACTACTTTCCGATTGCAGCTTCCACCACGCGGCAGGTACGTTGACCAAAAGTAGTATATGTTATTCCAGACTATATTTCCCTGTGACAAATTTTATTCCGATCTGTGAAGTAATTTTTCCGTAAAGAAGTAACAAATCCTCAGAAACTTTCGCATTTATGTGATTAGTAGCCAATTTGTCTATTTTGTAAGTAAATTTTTACGCCGTGTTCGAATTAATTTCTACTGTTTTACTATCTAGTATATGGCAATCATCATCTCAACCTATCACGGCCCACTATTGAGCACGGGTCTCTTCTCTGAATGAGAAGGTTAAGGCCATAGTCCATCACGCTGGCCAACTGCGGATTGGCAGACTTCACACACCGAGTTTTGCAAACTCCCCGGCATGCAAGTTTCCTCACGACGTTTTCCTTCACCGTTACAGCGAGTGACATTCTGATGTTGTTAATATTCATAGCGATGATAACTTTAGACCAGACGACCCGCCTGCTTGTTTGCATGCTTATCTCAAAAAGAAGGTAAAGTCAATCACGTCATAACTGACATCTCTCTTGAGGAATAGGTCACTTGTGATACGTCGTGAAGATAATAACGTGGCAAACCCGAAGTCAAGATAACATAATACTGTTTTATGGTCTCTTAAACAAAAGGGTTTGAACGTTGAACTCTCCAACGAGAGGTGCTGGGTTCAAATCCTACGGAGTGCACCTCTCATTTTAAGTCATGTGCATATCAAAAGTTGATAATTACTTGTACAAACGCCATGAGAAAACCTGCACTCCTCAGACTTCTCTATAAAATGCTCAAAGGCGTTTGAAGTCTACCAATCTGCACTTGGCTAACGTGGTGGACTTTGGCCTGAACATTGTGATCCGAGCCCAGTAGTGGGACTATTAGAAGTTGAAATGATGATGAAACAAAACGTAACAAGCAACTCCTATTACTAAGTGATCGAATCTACACGACTTCTGTACTAACGAGCGATCTAAGTAACCATTAACGACAGGCGACAAGCGATCGCGACTGGCAGCCGAATAGCAACAGAGTCGCGCGACCCTGCGACGCTACAAAATAACTCAATATTAAGTACTAAGTTCGAATTTTAAGATGAAGCGATTGTGTTGCACAAGCCGTTTAGTGTTGGACTTTATCATACGAACTTGAACTGTAGATGTTTTTAAAATAATGTTTAGTAATAATAACATTTTTCCTTTGAAAATTATAATGCGTTCTTTATTACCTGATTGCCCTATCTTAGGTTTTCTTTGAATCACACATTTTACCGTTTCCTTTAAAAAAATTGTCTGAACATCTGTACTTCCTCACTAACGTGGAGTGTATAATAATATGTAGATACTAGAAAAATATTAAATGGTTATTAATATACATACTCGTATATGTACTTTTGAAGAAATAAAAAAATATATCTACTCAGTAAAAAATTCTGACGTAACATATTAAAAAAAATACACACGAATGGAGAATTTCATTCTTTGAAGTCGGTAAAAATTTATAATTAAAAATATTATTAATAAACAGGAAAACGAGTACGTTGATTATGAAACCTTACATTGCGTGTGGTCTGACACACACTTGGCGGGTTTTTTTATTATTTAATCTTTCTTATATTGCCCGTAAAAACCCCGAGCAGAGCGGAGAAAAATAAGGTTAAGAGTCAACCTGAGATAAAACTTAAAGTATATAAATAACAAAGTTTATTAACTATGTATACAAAAGCAAATATATTTATGCAAAACAATCAGTAGATTGCTGTAGCATCAGTAGATACTTGTAATAACAAGTGGTGACAAAAGAATGAAGGTCACTAAATTAATAAATATATAATAAATATCTTTGGACAACTCACACACGGCCATCTGAACCCACACTAAACGTTAGCTTGTGCTATGGTTATCAGATAACTGATAAACATACATATATAATTTTAAATACATACTTAAAAAGATATTTTATTACACACCCAGACACACAGAACATTCCTGCTCATCACAGAAAAGTTTGACCTAAACCTACCCACCCATCGATCGAACCCACGACCTCCGGTGTAGTAGTCAGGTTCACTAACCACTAGACCAACCGGCCTGTCAAAACAGTATCTCGTATCTCGAACAGAAGTTCCTGGTCTCTAATTTTCAAAAAAGATATATGAGTACTACATGATTATTATCACTAGATTGGTTTAAGGAAAACTTCATGAAGACACCTCCTCCGAGTTCCCCATAACGTTCTCCAAGGTGTGTGAAATCTACCAATCCGCACTTGGCCAGCGTGGTAGACTTAGCCCGCCGAATTTGTGAGAGGTCCCCAGCTCAATAGTGGGAAAATTAATACAAATCGAATTTGAGCCGAGTATAGCTGTTGAAGAGAGTTGTAATGCCTGCGAAGAGAACTCCAGGTTCGACGTCTGGGAAGACGTTTAATTTTGAGAGGTTAATATTTGTTCTCGAGTCATGAGTATTATTTGTCATGCCACGTGTATAACAGAGTTTGTTTTTTAATATCCTGAAATTTGCCCAATAACCTTAGTGCCGTTAATATGCCGTTAAGGAATTTGGTAGCTTCAACCTATAATGCTGCAATGTACATGGGTCTTGGTCTTGTCATAACTGAGATCGCTTAGACCATGCATGACCATTTTGTCCAATGTAGATTGGCAAAGAACTTATTTGCCAACCCAAATGCCGAAAGTTTCGGTACTGCCTGAAGGCTTTCAACAAGGTTTAACGACTACCATGACGATAATAAACATCGACCTCTTTTCGTGTAACCTAAGGCACGGAAGCGCTCTTGAAATATTTGCCACTAGCTTTTATCCATTCACTTTCAGGCATAGCCTACTGTTGCATAACTTGGCAGATTACATAAAACCGACACAAGCCGCGAAGCTGATAGCGCTGTAGTGACAATATTATACTAGGTCACGCCCGCGACTCCGTCCGCGTGGTATACTGATAAAATTTTGCGCACGTGTTATTCCACAATAGGAACTATTTAACCAAATTTTAGATCCGTTCAGTACTTTTGCCGTGAAGGAAAAACAAACACCGATCTCTCAATCCATCTTCACAAACTTTCGCATTATAACATTACTAGTATAGCAGAATCATCAACATCTCCACCCATGACCCACTATTGCGCACGGGTCTCTTCTCTGAATGAGAAGGTTAAGGCCATAGTCTACCACGCTGATAAGTGCGGATTGTCAGACTGCACACACCTTTGACTTTTGCACACTCCCCGGCACGCAGGTTTCCTCACGATGTTTTCCTTCACCGTTATAACGAGTGGCGTTTAAATGCTTAAAGCGCACATAACTCATAAGTCAGAAATGCGCGCCCTGGGATTCAAACCCAGACCAGAATAGGATTTCTTAACCACAAAGCTGCACCGCTAGTGAGTTTGGTTACTGTAAAATGTGTTAAGTTGTTAGAACTAACAAGGTATGAATTCATTACCGATTAAATGTTCCTAATACTCATAGATACGACGATACGGACTGAACTAACTTCACATTCGATTTCACACCTTTCACTAAGACTTACGTCACTAGACTCGGTGCAAACACGATCTGGAGTTTTCCCCATACAAACTTGACGATTTTGTATGAAAATCCTGCTCGAACTTGTACCGAGTACTTGTATATTTTTGCACATATCATGTTTTTGATGGAATACGACTTACCTCTGTCGAGCATCAGTTTGAACAACGTACTGAATGGGGCTTCTATAACAACCGCTACCACGAACGCTACTATTAGAATCAGTGAGAACTGACTAATGAAGTCGTACATCTGAAAATAATATTAATAATATATTAACTATGTCTATAATAATAATAAAACTGTAACGGAGTCAATTCTGTACATTTTTACAAGTAACTGTACAAGTATTTTTTGGTAATTTTAATGCAAGGAGCCTTTGTTATCGGTAAAGACCAAAACTTTTTTTTTGGATGTATTGTCTGTTTGTCTTTCTGTCCGTCTGCTCGAACTTCACGCAAAAACACTGGACAGATTTGGATTAAACTTTGCATAATCGAAGTTTAAAACCCGAGCATGGTTATAGGATAAGGTTTGTCCCAGGAAATTTATTCCCGCAGGATAACAGGTTAGAATTAGTATAGCAACTCTGAAACCCCTGGATAACTTTTCTACCAAAGCGAAGCGAGGCCAATTGCTAGTAAAATTTAATGTAATTCTGTCATTTACAATAAATAATTTACACATGCTTTCATCTTATTCAATTCTGTACAATCTTCCATCAAAAGTCTTTTTAAAGAATTATATCCAACCTGTTATATTTCATGGGGTTGAATAGAAATAATATTAAACAGATTATATTGTAATACTAGAAATATTAAAATTTGCATCTTGATATTACATTATATTATAATACTAACAATTATTCTACTGTATAACTATATAATGTATACCTACGATTATTATACTGCAGAATTATTCATGTTATACTATAACCATAACAATAAATAGCTTTTTACAACTCACATGGCTGTCAGAACTCAAGCTAAGTGGCATCTTTTACTATGATGTGACTAATAAACGTTATTAAGTATGTATTACACGCAAAAAAATATTTCACCACAGAAAAGTTTAACCTGCGCGGGAATCGAACCTACGTTCACCCAAGTTGAAAAGATAGTGGTCAAACGCCTGTTCATCAACTCATAAGGTCTCAACTCATTTATGTTTTTCTAATTCCACTCTTAACCGTTATTAAAACAGAATTAAATAATATCGGCCCAAATGTTACTGGCCACCGTCGCATCTCGATTTGAAAAACAATAATTAATAAATAAAAAAAAAAAGATCCCGCCAGTGTTTCAATTCATTCTTGGGGCGGAGTCGTTTTACATTCAAGGGGAGGATATCTTTCGAAATCATTAGTCGAGGAATGCCTTCGGAAAGCTCCATAATTTCGGTGCCCTTCGTCTGTCCGTGGGCGGATGTAGCCTTTGTCTTTAGTTATAAAATAAAAAAAAAACAAATGTCAGTTTAAAATATTTATTTGCGTCGATACAAAACCGATGTTATTCCGGCCGCATTGTCCACCGGTCGTGTTTTTGTCCAACAGTGATGTATTAACAACAACCATTTCATTATTCAAAATTATTTTTCATGCTCGATAGTAGGCCGATAATAACGTATCGACCGGACCTAAATGACGATTGTGGGACGATGTAATGGTCGAAATGTATGTTGAAGGACTGTAATGATACAGCGCAGTCACCGAAACACTTATTATGATTCGTGTTCTCAGATATTCATTTTAAAAGATTCTAAGAAATTTAAAATTCTTCTTAGACATCTAGTAATTAGACGCCTTAAAACTGGTTGATGGGTAAATATTTGAGCGCCCCTTCCTTCATCTAGAAGTTAAAATCAACTTATCATCTGTTTAATTCTCTTATCTTAATTCTCTCCTCATTGCATGGCCAGTTAAATTTCTTCATCCTTAAGAAGGTGGATAATTGAATTAGCAGACAGAAAACCTTTTTTAAATGCAAATCTCTTACTATTGAAAAAATCTTCTCCTTTCTCCCAATCATTTATTCAACATCCTCTTCTGTTTCCCATCCTGAAATAGTATGTTGTTGGTGCGTCTATCAATAAGTATCATTGATTCAATAATGTCCGACCCCCCCTTTTCGTTGTTCGTTCAAAAGTGGACACCGGTGATGATTTACCATCACATGATACGTCTCCTCGTTTCCCTACTTAATTCAGAAAAGAATATAAAAAAAATTTCAAAAAATTTCGAAATAATAGAAAAAAAAAATTTCAAAACTATCTCCCGTAAACATACAATTGTACTCCCGAACCTGCCCAATGATGACCTATACTTTCACACAACTATAAACGCTTAAACCACAAAATACAATAACTAAAAGTTTCATTTACCCACTGCTCATTATAAAATGGGCACGTCATTAACGAATCCTAATTAAAAACCTCACATTCCCCAAACAAAGCCAACACCATGGAGTCAACAATATTTAATTTCAACGCTTAATTATTTATGAAACCGCTCATTACAAGACCTCAAGTTGCCTCCTGTTAGACAACCGAATCCATTGTTTGTATAGAACCATTATAATAATCTCAACATTACCTACTGTTTTATGGTAGCTGTGTTTAATAAACTTATGTGTAAGGGACTTTAACTGTATTCATAAACTATACTTACCCGCGCGAATTCTTAGCTTCGATCAAATCAGTTCATAAGCAGTACTTCAAATGTCAAATCGACACTTTTTGTGAGGTTTTTCAGAGAATGCATACGTTAAACCTAAAATAATCACAGGCTGTAAAAATTACTAAACTTATAATCGATGTATATCAATTTAAAAATCGAAATTACGAATTCAGAAAATAAAGAAACATGTGTTTTATTATGCAAATCGCAATGTGCAACAAAGCAACGCCTTGCCAATACGTAACTGAAGCCTTAAGCAAGTGTAGTTCACGAATACCGGTGTAAGTCCGTTAATGTATGTAAGTCTTGTTTAGGATAAGATAAACAAATTTAACACTCGAGTCTTTATTTTTAAGGCTTTCTCTTTAATTGACTGTATGTACTTCACAGTATTTAAGTCGCGAACAGTGGTGTCGTTAAGCTATCGTAAATGGGCTATAATGTTAACAGGAATAAGAACGAAACAGGCAATGTATTCAGATTTTAGTCGTAAATTTAAGTGAACACTTAAGTGCATTAAGTAAAGGGACAAAAAGGAAAGGTAATGTGTCGTAGGACAATGCACGACCTCTCTCATCAACACGTCGTAGGTGGCAATATTTTGCATTTTTTGATATTTTTATTGAAGTGTGTAACACACTTTATAATCCTTATGGATGATAAACTTTGAACCTCCCCATAATTGATACACAAATCATTTTTCAACAATGTTATATTATTTAACATAGTACATATTACCGTAGCTAGAATCGTGATATCATCTAAATATATGTATATAAAACTCAAAGGTGCCTGACTGGCTGACATAGTGATCTATCAACGCACAGCCCAAACTACTGGAGGGATCGGGCTGGAATTTGGCATGCAGATGTTATGACGTAGGCGTCCGCTAAAAAAGAATATTGACAAATTCTTCCCCCAAGGGGATAAAATAGAGGATGAAAGTTTGTTTCAAACTTTGTTAATTTTAAACCGATCGGGCTGAGACTTTGCATGCATATACGACTTAGGCATCCTCTATGAAAGGATTTTGATAAATTTCTCGTAATTCATAATAATACTTCTTAACGCGAGCGAAGCCGCGGGCAAAAGCTAGTACATACATATAATAAATGTACTGATAACTGTCTGTACATACACGATATTTGGGAGAAACGAATACAGAAAAAAATATTATTAGAAGCTATATCTTATTTTTACAAGTTTTTATTTCATTTGCTGTATATTTTTGTTAGTTAGTATATTTGTATATTTGTTTGTTACGAGTCAAATCTTGCGAGATTAATTAGACCCACTTCCTCTTACACTATAGAGCTGGGATTTTGCATAAACCTTCCGTCCTAATGCATTTTGATGATAAGCATGACTACGTTTAGGATTGGCTCCAGACAAGGGAACTCCTCAACGGTTAACAACACAGTTATGAAATTTTATGTATTTGTTTGTACGTATTAGGGCTTCAATTAAACCCGTTTTTCAATATTTTAATAAATATTGTTAACATTTTTGTCAGTGCGCGCTAATCGAAAACAGATTATAGATAGACATTTTGTACTAAAGATCTATTTAAAGAACTACTTACGACTATGAGTACATTAAGTGTTTGTTTTATTAATTCGTCCAACAATAAACAAATATGTCGATTCAAAAAATCCTGTTTACATCCCGGATGTTATATACCGAAAGAAAGCGTTGGCAATTATTCATTATACATATATTATAGGTTACAAATATTTTACAGAGTACTCGCCGATACTATTTTCAAACACTTTTACTTCTCCGATGTTGACTAAAAGAAAATCAGCTACATTAATATTTTATTAGATTTCAGTGACAAACCATTATTTGACTTTGTCATATTTTGTAGATAACTCGTGGTTATTTAGATACATTAAACTATTAAAATTAATGGATACCATCACAAAATAACCGAGACGATGATGAAATTCAACAGAAACTATTCAATTTACTGACACAATGTATTTTTATGACTGCACCGAAGACACATCACATGAATTATTCAACACTATAGTTATGATGAACTAGTTAATTTCTACTTCTTAGTAGTTGACTACATAATGTCAGCGGTTTCGTCTACATCTATATCATGAATACAAAAGTATCCTGAGTTATGTTGGAATAAGTAACTTTGCTGAGTAACTTGATCCGTTCGCGGATTTTCATGATGCATTCAGAAAGAAAAACAATCAATAATTATTAAAAATATTAATTCTAACCTATCTCGTTGTTTGAGATCCTCATCAGAAGTTTGAAAAAATACTCAATATAATGCCTGAGAGCTCTTGGCCTCAGAATGAAGAGAGACCGTACTGTACCGTAAAATACAGATATATTGCCATCTGTATGTATTGTAGTATAGACACAGATTGAAACAAATATCTAGACTAGCACATATCACAGTAGTATGAACAGTGTAAGACAACCTGGATCTATCATCAGCTCACAAATCATAGCCACGGTATTCACCATCCGCTTCCGAGAGTTCCGAGAGTTAATATTAACATCACTACACGTCATCATAAACTCGCACTTATTACTGTATACTACAAGACTAGCGAACCAATTTGATAATAACGTAGGTATGTTTTGTTATATTTACTGCCCTTAAATGGCTTCCGTTGTTGGCCCACAACTGGGCACGCACCTTTCCTTGTACTAAGGAGCCTTAGAGTACGCTCGTCCATTGCGAATTGGAGAGATTACTGGTCAACCCAAGTTAGTACGGAAGTTTTTTTGCCGTGTAGTTCCTCGACAATCGAAAGCAACCACCGCGCTGAGCTACGAATGTAGCTTACTTAAATCGGTCCATAGTACACAGTTTATTTAGAAATCTATACTGTTTTTTTTCTACTTTCTATAAATTTGTGCTTGACACCTATCCCGCCTGATAGTAAGCGGCGATGTTGTCTTAGATGGTATGGCACACTAATTACGTAAAAGCCTAAGACTTGAAGACACATTATAATCGAAAGGAAACAACGAAGGACTAGAATAAGTTGACGCTGGCAACTTATTCCAATCCTTCGCGGTAGGTACATATGATTTATGTATGGATGGATGGATAGACGGATGGGTGAATATTTGTTACTTCTTCAAGCACAAACAACGGAACAGATATGAATGTTTTTCACAGAAATAAATTATCGTATAGAATAACAGATAAGCTACTTGTTATCAACGTACACACAGGAGCAAAGCCGCAGGTGGAAGCTGGTTAATAATATAAATGACTCAACGTAGTAACTGTATTCTCTACAGTACGACTAGCACCTATTTGTTTTGACGAAGCATCTCTCCGCTTCTCAAATATCCACCTTAAATAGAATGAGGTAGCTAATGAATATAATTTATATGAATACACCATAACGTTATGAGTGTTTCTCGTCTTTATTCTGCCGTCTTTTTGAGTGTGAAAATGTTTTATTCACAGTTAGGGTAGTGAACACACTGGTGCAGATTTAATTGGTAAACTCGTGACAAGATTCTTGGTCCAAAGAATACTGCTTTTGCCCGCGTCTTGATCCGCGGTATTAGGTTATAAAAGATGTAGAAATATTTTTCCACTCTGTAATGTATCTTTGTGCTAAGTTTCATCATAATCTGTTCAATGATTACCACGCAATCACGGGAATAAACTCTCACAAACATTCACATTTATAATTTAGTAGGAAGTAGGATTAAGCTACCCCTTGAGGCTTTGCCCGCTTTGCGGAGCTGATGAGAAGTAGGTTGTGACTTATTCTACACTATAATCTATCTCTATACCAAATTTCATTCAGATATGTTCAGTACTTTTTGCAAGAAATAGTTAGAAACACCCACCCACCTATCCTCACATTTACAATATTAGTAGAAAGATAATTCACCAACTACGAAGCTATTTTCCCGGAATTAGCTAAAGCTGGCTTCCAACGATGCGGACATGCGACAGTGACATCTTTTAGATATTCTAGATTCTAAGCAACTTTCAACTCTAATTATAATAAACTTAAAGCATAATTTAATTTGTCACCTTTCCCGAATCATGGTAAAGTGTGGTGGACTGTCCAGACTGTGGGAAACCGCCTTAATATTTCAAATTCAATATGGAGACGCCTAATTTTTATATTATTTATAGGCCCTAACAAAATAAACCGGCTTGTCGTGTTTGACATTCAGCCCACGCTATCAACATTTTAATAAATTTATAGGGCTGGAAGCCAAAGATGTTCTTTAATGTAATTTTAGCGAGCCGTAATGGAGCTTATCATCTGTGGTAGGTAATCGTGATAGCCTGCCACCGACGCTGATAAGGATGTCTAATTATCAACAGTCGATATATCGATAGTCTATGGCTGGTAGAGAATGCCAATAGGCATGAACCTCGCCCTTTGTATATCCCAGCATAAGCTCAATACAATAAAGACTAAAGAAGAAGAAATAAATAAATAAAAATCCTCCAAGATCTCGAAATTTTAGCCTAATTTTATACTACATCCATCTGATTTTTCCTGAGGTTTCCTGTGGTTTCCTGTCTCTACATCCATCTGATAGTCACTTCCCTTTCCCCACCACATCTATAAATGACTACAAACTCGTACGGTTATATCTTTAATTAATAAACATTCTAAATAATCGATCGATAGTCGATGTATCGATAGGTAGTCTCGAAAACAATAAATACTGTATTGACAGTATTTATTGACAGGTCTATCGATAGTATTGATCCTTCATTAGACTATTAATAAAACACAAATTTATACATATTTTTGGTATTGTTAATTTGTCTGCAATAGAATTATTGACCATCAATTTGTTTATTTTTTTAGATTGACATTCAATGCCACTAGTATTATACAATATCAACAGGTACTATAGTACCCTATAACCAAATTAAATTTATTCTTGGTTCATAGGTATAATTGCACATTGCGACATTGACAACTGCGACACACACACACATCGACAGAATCACAAGATACTATCGCCAACTTATCGATAGTTTGACATCACTAGACAGCCTGCCACCGGTACCGCCGCCATCTTTATACGAACGAAGATATAAATTGAAATTTGATCATTAATACGTATGTTTCTGTACTTAGTAATTAAGTCGGGATCAATCTCATTAACTTTCTTAATGAACCAGTTTTGGAATGGGCCTCAGAAAAAATATTCGAAGATACAAATTATTTTATAGAAATGATAACGTGAAAAGAAAGAATTTTAATAAAATAACATTGTACTTAAAGTTTTCAAGGACTTATTAAATCGCTCCTTAGTTTAGATTTTGTGTATAGATCCTATACTAAGTAGCAAGTTATGTAACGATTAATGACTCTGAGTGTGCTAATAAGAGCACAACCCATTAATAACCCACGCTTTGCAAGAGTAAATGGATCTCCCTCATAACTGAGGAGGTCTACTAGCCTAGAGCAAATCTAATCAAGGCAAATACAGATTGATTCGTCCATGGGCAAACGAGTCAGTGGCAAACGCAACAGTCATAAGTATTTGCCACCCAAAGTCCTTCTACAATCCATTGATTGCTATCTGACGGAACAGTCGACTTCTTTACGTGCCCTCTGAAGTACAGAAGCGGTTACAAAAACCTCTACAGTCACCCTTATTCCAACCACTGTCCCTAACTTTACAATTCACTCACGATCAACAAACCACCAGGATACAACTAATCTAATGTTCGACATAACTCTGTTATAACGTGGCAGATCCGTGTACAGTATCCCACTCAGTCCACGTAACGCAGTAATTCTCACTTGTCCTTGCTCAACGATCATTCTTGATGAACTATGGGCTAACACAATAATAAATACACCTACTCGCGGCTAAAACAAGACTCAAGTTTCACCTACATTTCAAATCGGGACAAAATCCTTTGTCTATAATTCATACGCGTTATTTGAGTGCCATTTCTGTGGCTCTTTCCAAGTTAAAAACTATTAAATATGTTTTGAAACTTTGTTCAAAGTGTTAAAGTTAAAGAAGTAAGAAAGCCCTTATTTTTTTTATACCTAAAGAAGACAAACGAACAGACAAGGCACCTAATGCGCTGCCCATGGACATTAGCAACACCACTGACATCGCCAACGCGTTTCCAGCCAAGAAGGAAGTGATTGAACTGCCTTTTGAAAGACCCCATGTCATAGTTTTGAGTAAACACCGATGCAGGAAGTTCGTACCACAACTTACACGTCCGAAGTAGAAAATGATGTGAAAATCTGACAGTAGTGGAACGCCTGGTGTCCAGGTGTTGTTGGTAGAACCTGGTTTTCCATCGGGATGTACAGTGTCGAAAATTCACCGCGGGTTAAGTCAAACAGTTCTTCGGAACATTCCCTGTTATACAATGATCAATGATAATAATTGGTATGTACAATAATGTACATGGTGGGTATCTTCAACTTAACTTTTAAATTGTAAATTAAACGCTAAGTAAAATTTCATGTCTAATTCTTGTGTTACATCACTGCCTATAAAGATACAAACTGATTTAGCATGTACATTTATAAACACAATAATTTCAATAAAATCCGACACCAAATATTGAAATAACTTCAAAGTCAAAGTTAAAATATTTTATTTCATCATAAGAACATCGAGCTTGCTTATTGAAAGTCAAAAGAAGTCAGAAGATTACACAATATTCATAGATACTTATTAATTAATTCGTATCAATTTATTAATTCTTAATTCAAACCCAATTTAAATTACGAACAGAGCGATTTTTATACATTCTATAAATTTGCGCTTTACGATTCTAAATACTAAATACCAACAAAGTCTTAAAACAATTCGGACAAAATAAAACACTTTATAATGATCAAGTGACAAAAAACAAACAAACATCAGGACGATACCGGTGCGAGACCAACCACACTGTCTAAGGTGGGAGCGACATGACTGAAACTAATTACAAGCCATTAAACTTTTTTAACCCCCGCCGCAAAAAAAGTGTTACGTTTATAGCCGTCATATAGACAAACTTACGAACGTTTTTTAGACAAGCCACTTAGCAGCAATGTGTTCCAGCGGATGGATATACTAATACTCGTCATAAAATACATATTTAAAATACATGAGTTTGTTTTCTTTGATTGTACACTCGTCAATGAAAATTTAAGTACAATCTCTAAATACAATGCTCAGACAACCACGCACATTAGAAATCCTGCAAAGAAATATATTTTTTATTTCTCACCATTTTCCTTCTCAATAATCTACATATCTAATCTGGATAACTTAGTTGATAAAATCGAAACAGCCAACTCCAAAATACATACAATTTTTAACAGCTACATTTTGAAAGAAAAAGTAAAAAGAGGGTATTTGGAACAGAATGACTAAAGCACGACAAAAAGAATACAATACAATTGTGTATTTATGTAACACCTATGTTAGATAGAGATAGATATATGTATGTACTTACGTCACACCAAGCACGACTTGCAGGGACGGGGCGGTACTGGCGCCAGTAATTATAGCGGATTCTGTATATTTTTGCAATTTCTCTGAGGCACTTTGAATAATTAAGTATCTTTGTATTCTTAATGGTCACCTTTTAAAGCTTGAACAACACAAATATATAATTATTCCATAGATTTGTAGAGTTATTTCTTTTCAATTATCATAACTGCAATATTTCTGGATTAAAATCACTGATGGAAGAATATTTTACATAAATAGCGATAACATTAGATATTAAATATCTTTTCAGCCTAACAATGCTATCAATATTTCATAATCTATCAACAATACTATCAATATTCATAATCTATCAACAATACAATCAATCACTTTAAAACAAAAATATAAAATTACTTAAGTTATCATAATCATAAAGTTTGTATTCGAATCATTTTTACATTCACCAAGGGAAGGTCATTAGAGGTCTGCACCATACGGAACTGCAACATAAATGTAAATAAATAAATCATCATCTCAACCCAGCACGGCCCACTACTGAGCATTTCCCTTCTCTGAATGAGAAGGTTAAGGTCATAGTCCACCACGCTGGCCAAGTGCGGATTGGTAGACTTCACACACCTTTGAGTTTCCTCACGATGTTTTCCTTCGCCGTTATAGCGAGTGACATAAATGCTTAAAAGTCACATAACTCCGAAAATTGAGAAGTGCGAACCCCCGAGTATGAAACCGAATCCTAACCACTAGGCTGTCACCGCTTCAATAAATAAATAATTAGACGTAATTTCCTACTAAATCTAAGCCGGTGCAAGGAGAAGCAACATCGGTAACAAAAGACTGCTCCATTGTCAGTCGTGTACATTGTAGGGAGAGTATTTTCGCACGCTCGCCGAGGACAAGACACGACAGTTCGTCCGGTACTTTATGTGCACATAAAACGAACGGCCGATCACGCGGACACAATCCCTGTTAGGCTGCCGCATGGACTCTGTTGTCGCTATGATACGTTTTTATTGATGATTGTATAGGTCTTTTTAGGTGAATCAACTCAAAGCGATGTGGGTATCCTCAGTAATGTGGAGACGTATCTCCTCGGTGCATTGTAGACGGCCATATACTGGTTGGAGGTTGTAACAAGGCGAAGATTGAATAAAGGTTATAAACAAAATTCTAGTTTTGATAATTAAAAAAAAAAAAATTTTTAAAAAATCATCGGAAACTTAATTCGTACCTACTTTAAAACAATTTAATTCAAAAACACGCAACATTACTCAATAAATCTGAAAGACTGCTATCATATATTGTTGGAGCATCCTCCCGAAATACTTGGAAGCAAATATTAATAACATTCTGAACGTTTTATAGCTCATATGTTTACAGCTGCCGTAAATATTATGGCGGTGAACAAAATTAACAAATGAATGACTGTTCATTGAAACCAGCTTACAATTTTAGCTTCGCCGGCTGAAAATCCGAGACACAGATCATTTTGGGCACTCATAAATCAATTTTAAAACATTTTTAATGATCACTCGTAAAACATGTTCGAGTATATTGAAGCTATTCAAAATGGGGATTATGAAAATGTTTCCTTCCTGACGCATTGTGTTCCATATTCAAATGTTCAAACACAAATAAAGCACAAACCACACTGGCAAGATTGAATATAAGCTCTTTGCTCCTAGCCACATTGTAAAAAATATAACTATCAGCTACTTTTGATGTTAGAAGATAAGCCGACGCGACCGTTTTTGGGCCTCATTTTAACATGGCTACCATATGTGATAAATCTTTCTCTTTCTAGCAAATACAACGAGCATTTAAAAAATAGTAGGACTAATATTTTATATAATTTTTTTTTTATATTTTTCGTAAAATTCAGTATTGTTTGTTCGGCTACGCGGACACGTCAGTGTGGATATCAAGGAAAAGCTTTTATTCGATTCTGATGGTACTTTGCATGTTAATAGTTTATAAATCTACACATGTCTAAGACGCTTTCAATCCTGGAAAGCGTGTAAGTATATTTCTTTGGAAAGACACGGAATGAAAAAAAATATAAGTAATGTTAAAACATTAAAATTTTATATAAAACAATACAAATTTATCTACTGTTAAAATAACAGCCGGCAATTAATTATTTGGTCTACAATTAGGGCTTTTTCGAATCACTATTTGAAATCCGGGAATGCATGTGACCCAGCAAACCCGCTCGATTAAGGTCTGCGCACATTATACCACCTCAACGACACTTATTTAGTATGAATAAATGTAAGATCTTGCAAATGTAAGATAAGTTTCAGGGTGTTATGAATGCAATCATTGAGCGAGCTGAACGAAAAGTCCTCTGTCGAAAAGATTTAGAATATTTTTTTTATTTTTCTTTGTGTTCGTTGCCTTATACCTTATACTGTACCGATATTGATGATATATTTTTTATTCAAAATCTGGTGCTTGTCATGTAGTCCCATTTAATTTTGGGCGATATCTGACGATTATTTTCGATCACGTTGATAACGTTGTCATTTTATAATTTGTTGAAGACACTTGTAAAAGTTTTTTTACGTTTAAAAGATATTTTGCATTCATATAGTTTAATTTTTATTTGCATATTCCTAGTTCATTCAAAATTTGATCCCTCTGAAAAATCCACCCCTTATATAATGTTATTAAAGTCATATATTAATTTGTTCCTACGAGTCGAATTGGTATAATGTGCTGATGTCTTTAACTTGCCTTAAAATCTCCGTTGACCGATACAAAAGTGTTCGGTACAAAATACATTCCACGAAACGTTCCTATTACATTTTGTGGATCACACAAGCTTTAAAATGTGTAAATAAATATAGTTCTTAAATAGTAAAAACTAAGATTGAATCTCAACCAGCACACTTCCTGTCGTGCAACGCTTGATGAATTATGATTTTAATTTAAAGCTACATATAGCGTTGTACATGATGGTTGGTGCGCTCTATACGAGTGTAAAATGTTATAAGATATAAACAACGAGGACATGACCAGCAGGAGGTCTCAAGTTGTTTGTCTGACTTTGAGAACATACGAGTATGTAGAACGAAAATTAAACAATCATTATTAATTTGAATTATGACGTTTTTGCTGGCCTTGAGACGTTGAGTATGAAAGTTATAAATGCTTACACATTTCGTACGTTAAGGTTCCGTTATTAGATAGTAACCATTTTTTAAATTCTTTTCACTCAGTGATAAAATCAGAAACACTTAAGTGACTACTAAAAATCTGTTAATAAGTTATACTCGACTAAAATCATTCGAAATTGATTGAGCGACACAGTAATCGGAATTAAAATGTAAATATTATCGATACATAAAGACAGTTATTTTGATTAATTTGATGGAAAGCGGAGACAATACAATGCACTTATGATACTAAAATATAAGCTGTATACTCGAAACTTTAAACTTTTCAAAAACTGCAAAATCACATCATCACTGTTCGATCGTATTAACTTCGAGTTTGAATTAGTCAAATCAAACAGCACACGCTTCCCCGGCTTTCTGGTTACACATTTCCGTTGCATAGACATGTCATAAAAAAAAATTGCCCATGTGCCAGTAGTAGCCGCACACGAAGGGTTCTGTGCATGTAACTGTTTACTCAAAAAAAAATTGTATACGTTTTTCTCTACACGAGCGGACAATTAAGTCTTAGAAGTAATATTCAGTTGTCGGTTTTTTAATACGGAATCTGAGAAAAACATTGGAGAAAGTACGAAAAGACTTAACTAAACTAAATTACTAAACTGTAACATATTTGACATTTTAGTTACATCATGTAACATATTTAGTTTAATCCCTATCGGCTGCCAAACGTGGGTGGGCAACTGGAGAATATCACCGCATTCTTGACTAAATTTTATAAGCATTTTAAAAAAGTTTATCCGCAATTGACTATAAGATCGCAAGTGATGTATGTATTTTAGATAAATTATCCTATATTTTTGGACTCGTACGTCGTTAGTACTGATTTTTTTCTCAAAGTCTTTGATTCTCACCGAGTTTATTAGTATCTTAAATAATATTTTAACCGTTCATTCACTTAATTACAAAACAAGTAGTGCATTAAATAAATAAATTCAAGAATTCCGCCGAATTTAAATTTCCTTAAAAGCGGTCATTAGTGTACTGTATTGAATTGAAATTAACTGCAAATATTTTTTATTAACTTTTCAAATAAAGCCGCTGCACTTTTATGGAAATGCAGCTTAATAAAAATCTTGGTCAATTAGACTCTGATCGTAAATCGGTTCGACGACGCGGACCCTTAATATCAGAGGCATTAAAACGTATAAGGGATTTTCACTTGGTCATTCTAAATGTCGTTTCCCACGGTCTGTTATTCTATGGATGTTTGACGGCCACGCACCATTCATTTCCCAAGTTGCGTGATCGTCTGTTTTGATGTGCAAATCTAAGCAATTTTAAACCCAAAGATTAAAATATTATAGTCATTATAATATAAATAAGTAGAATATATTCTGTAACCTTTGCTTACGCGTCTAGGGACACGTGTTCGTTACCACACTGAAGCTCCTTTCCCATGGTACGGAGTCAATTGTAAAATTACTGACCATGGGAAACCACCTTAAAATAAATCTTTATCGCAAATAAGGCAACTGACAAAAAAATATTTGCCTTAATATTTAACAACAAAACCTATTTTATTTTATTTTTTTATTTTATTTTTACAATTTTCGGGAAGCTTACAGCTTAGTGTTACAGTTAGAGAATTTAATAGATATCTAAGACCAATTACAAGATTACACCAATATATGTATGTAGTATATACATATACCGAATATATATATACATATGTATATTTTACCGAATGCTGGACACGCTACAAAACTTTTATTAATGTATAATCCTTAATATTAAAAAAAAAACAATTATTAATATTAGAGTTAATAGAAATAAAGATAGATAAAAGATAGATAGATATAAAAAGAAATATGGCTGGTCATGGTCAGGTCAATCATACATATAATATGCAAGCTGAAAGCTACTATGTAGGTACCTGCCTACGTACTTTATCCATCATCAACAACACATTCTCGATTACTACTACATATAGATACTACCTAGTACTACTTAATTACATTCTAGCTCTTTATATCTTTCTATATCTTTGGACAACTCACACAAGGCCATCTGACTCCAAACTAAGCGACAGCTTGTGCTATGATGATCAGACAACTGATAAACAAACATATATACCTTTAAATACATACTTAAATAGATATTTCTATTACACACTCAACACACAGAACAAACATTCCTGTTCATCACAGAAAAGTTTGACCTGGGTGGGAATCGAACCCACAACCTCCGGTGTAGTAGTCAGATTCACTAACCACTAGACCAACCGGCCTTTGACTTGAAGTCGTTAAATAAAAGAACCAAAATAATCTGTACCCTTAACTTTAAATTTAAATGTAAAGCACGTATTTAACAAGAATCATCGAGACCAGTAACGGAAATCCAATAATTCTATTGTTGGAAATTGCGTTTATCTATCGCATCTTACGGGTATTCGCGGATTCCCACACGTGGCGGCTGTTCTAAAGTTTTCGTAAAACGTGACAAGAGTTCGGCGATGTACGAATTTTTAATAATATAATATAATTCCAACAAGATTTACATTGATGAGATCATTATCAGATATTAGCATATCAGATATTATTTATTCATACATATCTGATTTTACCCTTTTATATAATAAGTTACTAATTATCTACTATAGTAAATAAAATATACGAGTAGGTATTAGAATATTTGTTTGTTCACCCACGTTTTAATTTACTTGTAAAACATCAATAAGAATAAACTAATTTATATGAAAGTAAGGGAATTGGTAAGGTGACTTTGTGAGAACTAAGAAATTTTAAGAAGAAACCAAAGGAGAACAAACATTCATCTGTGACATAAATTTCTGCCCCGGGAATCGAACCCGGAACTTCACTCTTCACAGACAGGGTCATTACCAACTATGCTACAGGACCGTTCAAATTTAGATGCAGTGATAATCTTTTTTATTATTTAAAAAAACCAACTTCAAATGCCTTGGACAAGTGAGAAGTTGCCAACATACTCGTAGCCAATTAAATACGCATTATTAGGAATAATTCTTTAGATACTCGTCGCTGAAAATAGACAAGGGACTACAAGACGAGTACCAGCTTTCAGTTAAAAATAGAATCATCAAAATTGGTAGAATCATAAAAAGTTAATAAGGAACACAAAGAAAAATAAGAAAAAAAATAGCTCAAAAACTACTTGTCAGATGTCCCTCAAAGACATATGTAACAACATAAAAAATACCAGCTATTAAACAAAAATACAATTATCAAAATCAGTACACACAGTAAAAAGTTAAGACGTAACAAATAAAAAACTACACACGAATTCAGAACTTCTTTTTTAAGTCAGTTAAAAGTACAAAACAGTATTCAAACTACGATTCTAAATTATAACAGTTTGTAAATAACATTCTAAGCATAATTCACGTTTAAACAAAGATATTTAAATAATGTCCTCACATAACTATTGAAGTAATCTGATATCCATCCAAGACGTATGGCGGTGGTTAGCGGGCAGATGAGACTATTTATATAGTAGACAACTCGATGTGTCGAATGCTCTACAATATTATGATACTGATAAAATTTGAACAGAGTATGTCTGTTTGTTTTACTAGATATGTTGTTATTGAGTGAAAGAGTTAGAAAATAAGTTTAGAACTTCAAAGAATGCAAATTTAATAAACTGTGCCCTAGTTCTCTTTCATTATATTACTGTATCTACACGTTATTTCAAATACCTTCTAAGTGTGTTGTAAATACATATAAGTACATGAATTTCATCAACACTTTTCAATGATTACAAAGTTAACAAAAGTTGTTTTTATAACTGGCACAAAACACTTTTAATTATAAAGCAAATATGTTTTTTTATCATGTGGTTAAAAGACAATTAAATAAACATAAACAATAATTTACAGTATCATTACATTTAATTTAGTAACTTACTTAATTTAGTAATTAAATACACGAATTCCTCCAACACTGTACAGAACCAGCAGCGAAGCGTTTCTCAGTCATGAGGAAGGATCATTCCTAATAGCTGTTAAACTTTATAGCTGTTAGCAAAATCTGTTGTTAACTTTTTGCGATATGATAAAAATAACAAGGCAACTTATTCCCGCCTAATTTCATTATTCTTCATTATGGCGGCTAACATATTTTATCTGTGGAACAAAAACGCGGGAACCACGAGTATTTTGCATCGCTAGTATCAAAGAGCCTATACGTTACACGTTTAGCCTTCGAGTTCATGATTATATTACAGTTTTGTCAAGGCGTGCGAAATTGTATTTGCTTGTAAGTTTTGTTAAGCTGCAATATCAAACACATTTCACCCTCGCAGTTTGTACGTGTGATATTACGAAATGTAATATCGCGTTTCTGTGAGACACACTGAGAAATGTGCACATTCACTGTATATGTTGTGTCAGTTTGTAAAAGTCAAATTTTATTTGAATTTTATTTTTGGTATATGTTACTACCTGGGTTTATTTATTTATTTATTTATTTATAAGACACTCCAACAGCATTACACACAGAACATTCTCAGAAATTACATTGAAATAGGCACA
>DWJZ01001600.1:0-22664 GCA_018249125.1 Asbolis capucinus
CCCAAACGTTGGCATAAGAAATATTAGTTTCTACTACTATTTAGTACGTAAAAAAACATAGGATTTTTGCATGTCAGCACTCGTGTGCGCACGTGTGCGTGAGTGCGAGCATGCATGCGTGTGTGTGTGTGTGTGCACGTGTGTATGTGTGTGTGTGTGTCGTGGGACCGACCTCCAGTGAGCGTAGAGTCAATCTCGACGCCGCTGAGGCTATCGAAGGCGGACTTGATGTACTTCTCGCGGCGGCCCGCAGTGTCGATGGACTCGCACGAGCCGGACAGCGGGTTGCGGTCAGCGTTATCGCCTGACGGCGTCGACACCTGAAACAGAACACATAATAAAGCATATTACTACCACAGCTATATGGCAGTATTGAAAAACGGTGTATACAAAGAGCGTTAGCCATTTTCAGGAGAAACTTCTGTTTAAGTATTGCTAGAAATGAATACCTATTTTTGTTTTATTTCACGTAACCACCGCACGCCGGTATTTTTCGGACTATTGTTTATTTAGTTACTATTATATAAGAGCACTAAGGAGTCGTTATAGTCATAAATTCATATAAGTATTCAATTTACCTGTTTTTCAGTATGCTAAACACAGTTCTAAGTTCACTTCGACAATACTTTGACGACGTTCCAGTAAATTTTTGAAGGCCCATGCTTCAGTAAACCTTCATAGCATAAAGATATAACTACCGTACCTCATCATCAGAGTCATGAGGGGAGCCGCTGAGCGAAGTGGCGGCGGCGGGCGGGGGCTCCATCCGCGGGGACGCCGCCCCCCAACGTTGCGAGCGCCGCACAGACTGCCGGAGCTCCATGGCATCCATTGCGTTTACCATAAACTCGCTGTGGGAAAAAACACATTAGATATATTTTTTCACTCAGACACGGAACCAAAATTACTGTTAGTAACAGAAAAGTTTGATCTGATTCGGGACCTAAACCACAATGCCTAACTTAACAGTCCGATTTACTAATCACTAAACCAACAGACTAAGAAGTATTCTTTAAATAAAACAGTCCCGCAAACTACACCAGAACTGATTGCAATACAGTTTTTAGGGTTTCTTATATTCTTATATAATCTTTGAAAAAGGCCCTTGCAGCAGTAGTTAAGAAGAAATTTTCCTATTATAAGCTAACTATTCTATTATAAGGCTTAGACCTTACGAATATTCGCAACCGCATCCGTAAATGCGGAACATTCGCATTAATTCAGACAACTGCATCCGTATTCACATCCGCAACAATCGATGCGGAGTTTTTACGGATGCAGATATCAGCAAGTAACTACAGTAAAAAAAGTGTGCGGAGCCAGAGTGGCACGTGATTCGCGTTTGTTTTGGTAATTGCTTGCTTTGCTAAGTTCATTCGGTAACTAACGTGAAGTATAGGAACGCGCACATTGTCAATAAATTTATAGTTTCAGTGAGTGTTTACTTCACACTTTTTTACGTATTTAATAAATATTTTCCTATTAATATTAAGTAAAATGTCTCCTCCAATAAAATAGTATCTGGACTTATTTTTCAACAATATGTATATATGTATGGAAATGTCGAAGTGCAAGATATATATATATATATATACACATATATTCTATACAAACACAATAAAGTCAATTTTGCAGTAACCTGGGTGGCTCGGTGTCGTTGTTCCCGGGGTAGTATGTGGGCCGGTTGCCTCTCTCTGAGGACGATGTCCGTTCACCGTCCGATATATCCTCTATATCGCCGTCGTGTTCTGTCGATTCTTGGTCCTAAGAAAAATATTTATATGTTACCCAATGTAATAAAAATTTGGTACTTTTATTTCACTCCGTAACAAAAAATGCTTCTTTTCATGACTTACAACATCCTCTTTGAGCATCAGCAATGTACCGAATACATTTAAATTCAATGACATTCATGTCTGTATTAAAGTATAGTTGAAATTGCCAATACTTTAAAACGTGCTCTACTTATAGTTTGAATTATATAACTATCTCTACAAATTATTTCCTGCATCTATTACACTGTAAGATAAAATCGCCACCTAAATATAAACCCACTACGTCACTTCTTGATATTAGTACCACAAACCATAAAGAAAAAAATAACCTCAAATTTGAAACTGCCGAGCGATGAATCGTCCGTGTGGTGTCGCGTGCGCACCTCACTCGTTCGTGTTTTCGACAAATTTATCGTTACCTATTGCGGATCGTAACAAAAAAATAACATAAGATAAATCATAAGAAAATTAACACAAAAAAGCGGTACACTGGGGTTAATCTGTGACACAAAACACATGTCATGCTTCAGTGAAAGCGAGGCAAAAATTAAGATTTTCAAAAGTAATAATTTTCATGATTTTTTGTCTAATAAATAAAAACTCATAAATGCTAGCGATACATGTCAATTCGCTGTCATTAAATAAATGTTTTAAAATTTTGCTGATGTAAAACGGTACAGCTACTCAGTACAGTAGGTTACTTTAACTGTACTACATAAGTGTCCTATCCTTAGGGATACGCATATCATTTAAGCAAATACTACATTGCAATTTACTCATTATCACACAGAAAGTAACTTTAAAGAGTTTAGTATATAATAAATAATGAAATGTCAATAAAAATTATACATTGAAATCCACATTTTTAATCATTTTTATAAAATAACACGGAAATAGTTTGATCAATAAATCGACAAAAATAAAAAATATGGCCGCTATAAACTACATGCATAAACATACCGACGTGAAAGCAAATACAGTGTTATAACAAACAATGCGTGCCCAACATGCGAAGCAATGATAGTGAATGCCTATAAACAAGTAAATAGTTTATTCATTTATATTAATATATACAGTTTAATGTGGACCCAATTTATATCTAATCGTGCCAGGAATGCCAGCTACATCAATTCTATGAGATCATGGACAAACAACGCGTCATAACGTATAATTAAAACACTTTAATAATTGAAATAATAACAGCATTGCAATAAATAAATTAACATTGGTGTTTCCTTTGAAATAAAACTACAGTAATATTCTACATAAATAAAACACAAAGGGTGCTTAAAATCAAATATTGTGAACGAACTTCTACTTTCATAATAAATGACAAATAATAATTTTAAATACGGAGTCAATGTAAAATATATATTCAAAAGCGTGACTACCTCGCAACAATGCGTTCGGAAACATAAACAGACATGAATGCTATGAAACGAACAAAACTTGCAAAACATACACAAAAAAGAAAAAAAAACATAAAAAAACCTTCTCTACTCTCGGCGAAATTGTCAAAATGTCACATGTAGTTTTCATTTTGGCGTCAAAGTTCCTAAACAGCGCCTCCACACGCGGCAACTGGGATAGGTTGAGCGATTTCGGCCTCTATCGTAATAGGAATAAGGACCACAACCGGGTGAGTGAGTGAGTAACATACTGGAAGGTATTGCTTCAAATTTGTAATTTAAAAAAATATTAAAATCCTTATATTTGTAAAATGCACATTAAAAATAAGAAATGTAGGCAAATTTGAAACAATACAAAAAAAAAACACGTTAACAATAAAAAACCATCCAAACACGTTACCAACACTGAGGTACATTTAAAAACACATTAAATCCAAAAACGTGACGGTATACAGAATGTTTTGATGTCATGTATGTATAATGTTGTTACACAATAAAGCTCAACCGCTCCTAACTTGTATAATATTATCAATTAAATTTCATGATCAGCATGTGCTTGCATTAATAGGACGATCTCAGATAAGACCGTTATCGCAAGAATCGATTTTAGCAGACCGATTTCAGCACGAGACGAAATTTCTCGAGTCGTATTTGCAATAATTAGTTCTTTAGTATTATGCGTACCATATTGCTGATTGATTTTTTACAATATTTTGATAAAAAAACTTGTATTTATAACAATCCGTACGTTCAATTGTTGTTACGTAAATTCCTTCACCACATTAAAATTACTTAAGGTTCATTATACATACCCAAAAACCACGTTAATTATATGTGCAAAATAATCAAAGTGCTTTTAATTAGAATGACATTATTAAGAACTGTTGTTAAACTATCTACAAAGACATGATTTGTTTCGTACGTTGACCATAGCCAGAAGATGTATACTGTAGCTGCAATTGACGTTAGTTATAACCAAAACCATATCATTAAATATACATTAGTTTTATTTCACACAACCATTATCTTAAAAATCTATCTAAAATAAACGTTTTGTTATAGAAATGTAAAAAGGAGATTCATTTGTTTCTTTCAAGTGTCAAATAGTTTACTTTGTTTAAATATTTGAAAACATTTTTATCTGATATTTTAAGTCGCACAATTATACGATCAAGTGATTAGGTGGTGACATACCTGTTTGATGCTCTGTTCCCGGCGCGTGTACCGCGTGTCCGTACCGCTGTCGATCGAACTGTCCTTAGATCCGTCTGAATCTACGCGTTTATCTGTCAAGAACAATCAAAAGTCAATTTTAACTTTTTTATCATCCTTTAGTAAGGTTTTAGTCTAAGCACATAACACTATGCTAAGCGTGGTGCTCTGCTTTTTGGTTTTTGAAGCGATTAGTGACCTGCAATGGGCTGTGATACATCGTAACATAACAATTAATTATCTGTATGCTCTGGGTATCCTCAGTTACGAGGAGAGCCATGCTCAGTAATGGTTTAGTAAATATGTTACCGGGTGCAGGCAGTATCCTGGTGGCCCACTTCCCACGCGCGGGTGGCTCGGGCGCCGGTGACTCTTGCGACACCACCTCGTCGCCCAGGCTCTTCTTGGCCCACGACGGGAGTCGACCTATCCTCAACCTGAAGGATGGTTTTATTTTATTAAAATTAGTCAAACAAAACGGTCCATAAATAATTATTTAAAGTTTGTATAAATTTCGTCTTTTAGATATTATAGCAAAGCAAACAAAAAGATCAAGAAGATCAAGAAGAGGACTAAAATTCATGAAGAAAAAAATGGTATAATCTTCAGTAACTTATTCATTTATAATAAAATAGTAGGTAAAATTTACAATAACGTTGGGACTGGTCGATATTTTATAAGGACTCAATATATAGAGTAGTATGGTAATACTGACGTGTAATCTGGCACGACGGGCGCGGCGAACTTGTCGTCAGCGGGCAGGTCGCGCGGCGGCGACCCCAGCCGCGAGTCCGTCTCGCTCTCCAGACCAGATAGTCCGTTCGTCGGCGCTTTCCTGCACACATATACATCTCGTCACTAGACCTACATATATAAACGTCCTTTATATTCGTTAAACGTTCGAAAAAGATTATACTTTAAGATTTCCCATTAAATTCATGTAACGTATTTCAGCAGAGCCGCTTGTAATTTACATAGTAACATTTGCAGAATAAACTCACTATATGGGTCGATGTCAGTCACGTTCCTTGTCAATGATGTCTCTGTCGATGTGCGTTTCAGTGTAGGTCTCATTGTACGTGTCAGTGTCGATTTAGGTGTATGCGTGTGTCATTGTATACCTGCCCTGCCGTATCGCCTGCTGCGCCAGCCGCGCGCGCATGGTGACGACCATGTCGTGCGGCACGCGCCACACGAAGATGCAGCCGTCGCCGCTCGCAGACACCAGGTGCTGGCAGTCCGGAGTGAATCTGGTATAACATAACAACAATAAATATAGTAACAAATACAGAACTATTATTTTAATTGTATAAAATATATTATCGAAATTAAATTCACTCAAATTTGTTCAAAACAAAAATACCTTCACCTTTATCTTAATCCTAAATCCTATCAAATAAAGTCTTTATCTATGCCAATATAGACTATTGAGTGCAGAAATTATTTTGCTTAACAAGCAAATATAAATTGCGTAGAAATTAAATCCAAATATTTTCCAAAAAATGTCTTTTAAAAGGTTTATTTGACCTTAAATAAATATAAAAAAACATTATGTGTGAATAGTGACCTGAGTCCAGTGACAATCTCGGAGTGGCCATACATGGTGGCCATGCACTCCCCGGAGTAGTAGTCGTACACGCTGAGGATCTTGTCCGTGCTGGACGTCGCCAGGTAGATACCGCTGTTGTCCAGTGCCACCTGGAGAACACACATAATTTCAAAATGTCAGTACATTTCGGTAAAGTCCGTTAAAATTGTTGTTAATTAAATATATATATATATATGTCTTAGTGAAAGCTAGTAAAAACCGTAACTCTACATGTATATTAGTATTAATGTAAAGACTACCTTGATGAGCGTCCCGTCCTCGGCGGTGGTCCCCCGGAAGGTCTTGGTGTGTCGGCCGTGCGCCGCGCTGTACACGCGCACGTTGCGATCCTACAGCAAAACATATTAACAATTTATATAATTAGCAAATAATCAACTATAGATATATTTTGACATGGAAATTTTATAAAATGTGTTCTAGTAAATACCGTAAATTCAATTTGAAAATGTTTAATGTTTTCAAATACGTATTAAACCTATTTGTATAGCGTTTTTATAGCTCATATCATAACATTACGTACAATTTATACAAATGCACTAAGAAATGGTAATTGAAAATTGATCCCTTGTAAAACGTGCACATGAAGTGCGTACCTAAAATGCGTACGCAAAATACGTATATAAATGTAAAATGCGAGGCCCACCTGACAAGCGGTGAGGATGTGCCTGCCGCCCGCGTCCACCTCCATGTCGTACAACGTCGTCCGCCCCGACACATTCTGTCCGCGCGCGAACTGGTAACCGCCGTCTGCCGTCTAAAAACAACCAGTCATCATTCAGTGAGAATCCTATTTCTGGCAATACATAAGACATATCAACCTTATGTTAAACAGCACACGCTAAGTACTATCAATTACTGTAATATATGAAATGCATGTGTGCAAGTGCAAGTTGGAATCGTTTTATAACGATAATACTTTAACCGCCTTTCTAAACTCAACGGTTTAACCTTAGGATCATGTCATAAACAAAAAAAAAGCATTAGACGACTAATACACTAACTCATCTTGTAAGGGTCACTTCAAATAAAAATTTAAAAATAATTTCCTCACCGTTCTCAACTGCCTAAATAGTATAGTTTTATCGGCGCCACACGACACCATCTGAAGACCGTTGCTGGAGCTCAGAAACCTGACAGCTGTTATGGACGACGAGTGCTCGTCCAGAGTCTGCAGTATTTGGTAGCCCTGAAATACAATAAAATAAATAAATACACCGCACAAAAGTACTTCACTAACATCTATGACCTGAGGATAAATAATTAGAGGCTATAATGACAATACAAAGTATTGTAATTATAAAGTAGACATTTTGAAAAACACGGAACATAATGCATCGATACACGACTGATTTCTGACATTAATACTCCCGTAACTGCCCTCTTATGTAATATTACAAAAACACCTATGTCAAAATAATTGCTCTTAGCTCATAATAGAAAAGTGGATATATAACCGCTGTTCACGTAAAGTTGTCCCTGTTGCTATCATTCCTTGTCGAAGGCCTTCGGATGGCATAAAACCTCCTGAAACTTGGTTAAGCCATTAACCTTTCCACCAAACCGGTCAGAAGAAGCATGTAGACTGATCCAATACACGCAAGGCCTCCTCAACCCTATTAAAAAAATGACAAGAGTCAGTAAGGGTCTTCAACCCACCTCATCAACGAGGAAGACGTGCACGAGACGGTCGCGCGAGGCTGAGGCGAGCAACCGCGGGCGCGCCGCGTATTGCAGACAGAGCACTTCAGCGTCGTGCGCCTCGAGCGTGTGCAGCGCGGTGCCGCGCGCGTCGTGCACGTGCACGTTGCCCGCGCGGTCGCCGCACGCTATATGCCGCCCGCACGGGGACACGCACACGCATCTGAAATGATTATCTTTGCCGTTAATTAACGCAACAAACAAGCAAACTGTAACATGAATAAAAATAATAATTAGTGTTCTCACGCTCATTCCTCCCATGTCTCAAATAGTTATCCTACTAATATTATAAATTAAAGAAATAAAGACAAATTAAGGTAAAACTCAAGCTCAAGTAATGTCATCAGGAAATGAACAACAGATAGATTCTATCCCGATCATAGGTTCCCATGGGATGATGTGCACGTTTTTAAATGTATGGATGCTTTCTTTTTTTTTAAGCAATTTACAGAGATTCACTTAAAAGTAACCCACCAAACTACAGAGCAGTTTGTAAGCGAACCAATTCACGCGCTAACAGTGGAATTTGGGGATTAAAACGAAACTTGGCACACACATCGACTGAAATCTATGATAACACATAGACTACTTTTTATCAATACATGAGACGGGCGAAGGCGCGGGCTGTCGTGTTAATATGTCTGTCCCAGCCAGGTCACGGCTACCAACAAGGCTCCAAGGCCGTCAGAATAAAACCTTTACAGCACAACTCACCGCACACCAATCTTATCATCGTAGGTCTTCGACTTGTCCTTATCACTGGTGGCCGTCAGATCCATATCCTTCAGAAACTTTAGTTCAGGGTCAATGTACAGGACTTTACTCAGCTCCTGTAAAAGTACACAACTATTATAGAACGTGAGTATGTTATGGATGTTCGTATGTACTATCAAACGTTCACTTCTGGGTTCAATCAGGAAAGTTGTCACAGTCGCATTCTTAAAGACTTGAACTTCACTTTAAAATTAATCTTTCGACTTCATAAAGTACACGTATACCGTAATTCGCTCAAAATTCTAAACTGTATGAGGATATGTTGCGCCTTGGGAGGCAGTGGCACTATTTGAGAATCCAAGAAATATGCCAATATAGCTGACAAATTCATCAAAATACAAATAAATCCAATATTGACTGATTGTTGTCAGAACTAAAACCGTCACGTTAGGGCGCGGTCGTTGGATTTAGATAATCTTTATTCCATTTTAAACGCTAATATCACGATGATAGTGCTCGAATCTATACTGCATTTACACTACACAATACTCACATTACTGTATATGTTAGGCTGCGCGGGCTTGAGACTCCACATCCTGACGGTGTCGTCGCTGGAGCAGGTGAGGAAGCTGCCCGGCGGCAGCGGGCCCTCCGTCGACACCATGTCCACGCCCCATATACACGCCGAGTGGTAAAGCGCCGAGTGGGACTTGCCTACCTGTGGGATATACATAAGATATTTCAAATTTACTGTTCTTGTATCTAAATAGGTACACACTTGGTGCAAATTCGATCTGGAATTGTTACCGTACTGACTAGTAATTTTTTTCAATATAGCCAGCGTGTACACATGTTTAAACTGCACAATTACAATAATGATGAATTTTGTATGGTAAAAATTATAACGCTAAAATACCACCTATTTGATGTATAACTGGAATTTTCATTTACACTTAACAAAAATACATTCATTTCGATTGTTCTAATTTATACATATACATTATGAAAATTGTTAAATATGATATTTTATTCATCTATTTTCAGATATTATTGTGTACACCGTGACATCAAGTGGTAATTAATGTACTTCCGAGCTAATTATCTACACTGAGGACTATACATTAAGATCAGTTGAAGAGGGGTGAATAGAGTGGTGTGTGAGAGAGCGAGAGAGAAGTACAATGGCGGACAATATTTACCCGTTTGATATCCCTGACGTCCCAGACGTACAGGCTGTGGTCGTTGTAGACGCACGTCAGCTTGTGGTTCCGCTCGTCGTACGTCAACGCCACTGCGTCCGGGTACCGCGCGCTCGCTGGCTGCGTGAACATATGGCTGGACGGACAGACGGAACGGACATGTTATACACAAACTATATATTATTGTTAAAGTCTAAATATTTTATTTCATTACAGGAACCTCGAGCTCACTTAATGAAAGTTAGGAGATTACATGCACAATATTCAAACATTTTTATAATATGTATACACATTAATTTATCCTTACATAATAGATGTAAGTTATTTCGTGTAAACGGCAGCTTAGTTAGCTTAGTTAGCAGTGACATTTCCTACAAATCCAGTGAGCCAGGTTCTATACTCAGTAATGTTATAGTGACAAATATATATTTTTTTCCGAATATTGGATACTGCTGCTTGCTGGGCAGGACTGGGTGACTGGATATGTAACCCGTAACAAGGGCCATCCTAGTGAGGTGAGGTTAGAAATTTAAAATCCATTCCATTATTTTTATGATGACAAACTTATATTATTACCCCATTAATATCATCCATTACCCCATTAATATCATATCAAGATATAAATACTATAAATATCTTATTTTTATGATACACTCTTAGTTACACTACCTACGTATTTAGAGAAATTACCATTTTTAGTAACATATAACAAAAAATTCTCAGAACATTTTCCTCCATCATTCGCTACACTTAATAAATCTCCGTCAACTCACTTAATATTAGTTCCCTGAGCGACGTCCACCCCGAGATAGTGTGTCCGCGGTAACGTGGTGATGTACCGCAGGGAGTCCGGGGCGAAGCATCTCACTATGCCCTCGGCGCACCCCACGAAGATGTAGTTCGAGCCTATCGCCATGCAGTTTGCCGATGTCGTCTAGAAATAACAATATTATATAAAAAATTACTTATATTGACATATTACATTATTTGTTATGACATAAAAGCAGCAGATCTTTTGGAAAATATAATAACTTATTGATATTTTTAGAGCAATTTATACTTTGTGATAACATGGAGTAAAGTGTGCACGTAAATACGCTACCGCATGTGCCGCCGTATTAATGTGCTTGCACCTATGTTTGTCCATTTACTATGTGTATATCAATAAATGTGCTCGTACGCTCGTAAACGTGTCTGTGTGTGTGTGGTGCTCACCCGCAGCTCCACCCACTTGTCGAGCAGCCGCCGTCCGTTGAACTCGCAGAGCAGACCGCCGCGAGTGATCGCGTACGTGCTGTCAGCGGCAGCGCCGCGCCCGCACGCCACGTCGCAGAACTCGTTGTCCTTCTGCTCGCCTAGGATCGCAGACCGGCCCATCAGCGGCACCGGCTCCTTGAACTGTACACCATACACACCCTCGATAAGCCAGGAACTATTTATAGTAATGCCAAAACAACCTTTATCTAGCAACCGATATCGGACATATAATATTATTTGTTCCTCAGTACAGTGCGAGTCTCTTGTCACAATGTGAGTGGTACTAATATACCGGTATACCTTATGTATATATATATATATATTTAGATTATATTTATCTATTTAGATTACAAATTATGTGCTAAGAAAAAAGTTTTATGTTATGTGCCTGTAACCATTTCCCGACATTGATAACTATACTCGGTGCAAAATCGATCTAGTTTTTTTCCATACTAAGTTATTAATTTTGTAACAAAATATAATCTCACCTTAGCATTCCTAGAGTATTCCAAATACCAAAACTTGACATGTCGAAAGCCAACAGTCACGAAGTAGTTGCCGCTCTCTGAAAAACTGACTGCCTTCACTCGAGACGACACCTGAAACGTTCAAACATCAATATAATATAGAATAAACAAAAAATAATAACATAAAATTATTGTCATGATAACTTAGAGTGTCCAACAACTTAGACCTCATGCTGCTTGCTTGTCCTCAGATAGGATAGTTATTAATACAAAAGAATTTACATGTTATTGATTAAATAATTAATTTAAAAAACCTACCACAAATTACATCGATAAGAGATTAAAATCAAAACATCAATATCGTTATCGAAGACAAATGAATACACATTATTAACGAATTAATAACTCACTAAACTAAAATTATAAATGAGACCCCGTGACGACCACCAGATTGCGAAAAAAGCATCAGTAAAATATATACGTCCAGTAAGATGTTATCGAGGTAACGAACGTAAAACGTACAATCTAATTGAACCCAGATACACCAACAACATACCACGTCAGGACGGGAGACAGAACAAGAATGGGGAGGAGGTTGCATGAAGGACAAGGAGAAAAAGAGGGGAAAATAATGATAATATATTTATTAGTGTTAGATATGTATACAGGGTTTGTTTGTGTGCGTGCGCCTCGCTACAGTCTCCTGATTAAACCAGAGCTTAAATAGCTTCCGTGTTTGATGGTCGTTCCTTGCTCCCGTACAAACTCAATATAGTACAATTAGCAAGACTATTCACCTTATTACTGGCCAGCTTGAGGTTAGCGCGCCAATCCCACACGTTGACTATCATATCGTGCTGTGATCCCACTGAGACTAGATATTTGGACGATGTTGAAAACGCCTGTAAATGAAATAATAATAAAGTTGACACACTTTAAAGTATTAACAAAAAATTTAAAAATAATTACAAAATCGACACACCCGGCACTAAGATGCCTTGATGTTGCATTTAACAAATTATTATCCAACACCAGTAACACTTCATTTAAAATAGCCATGATCCATGAAAAACTAACAAATTGTTTTTTTTTTTTAATAATATATAACTGCCACACTTAGTCATTAGCGGTTACTTAACTCCTTAGTACAAAATTTGTATAAAGATTATGTACTGGGTATTAAAAGTTTGAAGAAAAAGAATTGTTATGAATTAATATCTCTGAAATCTTCTAATAGTAGTATACCAACCACACAATTGACTCCATGCGTGTGCCCCGGGAACTCGGCGATCTGAACCGCTCCTGACGCACTCGGGTCCTGGAAGGAACACAAGCATATGATATAAAGACTATATCCCCAGTGACAACGATGGGTAATAGTACTGAACAGGCATTCTCAATATTATATATATCCTCAATTCTAACTTCAGTCGTAGGAAATATCAAAGTCCTCAACATTATGGTGACAAACAAATTTCGCTAATAGTATAGGAACCAAAACATACTTAACAAATTACCTGCTTTTCCTGAATCACGACCTAAGGCTGACCGAATTAGTAATTCTAAGGATATATAAATGAAGAAAATCCATGCACGCAAGTATTGACATCCAAATCGTTATTAGGCAAATGAAACATTACTATAGTTTGGTTACTCGTTACTAGATGTCGCTACTAGTTGTGTTATAATACTAAGATTTAAGAAATTTTAAAATTCATATTTTTGCAAAACGGTCATTTTGCAGATTTATAAATTGAATTTCCTAAACTTCACTGATATCAGCCACATGCTATAACAATTGTCATTTTGATGGCCAATTCAATGGCTTTAGGTTTTTCTAACGTGCATGAATAATAATGACTTAGCATCCCCTGACTCATCTGTTCGTTTAACGGGTTTATTATACAAAAAATGTAACAAAGCAACCGACCTGCAGGTCCCACACCCTGACGGCGGGCGCGTGGCCGCACTCCCCGGTGGCGAGGTACCGGCCGCATGCCGAGAACGCGACGCACGTCACACTCTTGCGGGACGCGTTCAGCACATGCGACTGACGATTCTTGCGCAGGTTGTACAGCACCACGGTGCATCTGGAGAATAAGACAATTACTTTCGTTAAAGTCTTAAGGGATTAAAGAAAAATACAAGCACATATTGTAATGTGTAATTGTTCTGTGTACTGAAAACGAAAAAATATAACGATGCATTTTAAGTATTATGTACATGTTATCGTTATTAAGAATTATGTATACGCTATTTAGGTGATGAGAAATAAAAAAGTATTTTATTCATAATTTAATTATCATTATATTATTATTCCATGATTGGATGCATCTTGGCATCGTAGGCAGAACGACCAGCAAAACTATACATCCGTAAGTCACATATTAGTCACAAAGAAAATGACAGATTTTTTAACAAACGTCACTTACACAGTCGTATGTAAATTGTACCGGTACAAAAGTAACATATAAGTATACGTGATGGCTGTTGCCATATATAGATCTGTAAATACAGGCCTATTCCAAGTAGATTATAATATATATATTATTATTCATGAATATTTCAGTGCTTAATTTCTGTATTGTTCTGTCCTAAGGCTTAATAACTTAAGGGTGACAGAGTAGTTTCGCTCTATAACCAAGGAAGTCTAGTACAAACTCAGTTGCTCCAGTGCAATTCTAGCAGGAGGAGAGGCCAACACAAGTCGGGGGCAATATTGGACAAGGGTAATTCAGACCATAAGAGTAGTTTCGGTAGTGTGCTTAACAGATAGTAACTATCTTTCGCTTATTACTCACGAAATGTATTGCGGAATTAACTTTAAGCCCTTCCAATATAAAAACAATTTAAAACGCCGCAATCAAATAAAACAAGAACCATATAAAGTTAGCATGATGTTAACTTCACAACATTCGAGATACACAACGCCATCTAGTATCGAGTAGAATATAAAATCACATTGAAAAAAAGTAATTGCTGGAATTCCTAAGCCCAACTTTTTCTACCGTCATTAATCCCATAAGCAGCTATCGGAGTCGCCATAAGCTCACGCCGAGTAACACGCCACTGGAATACTGATCGACAATTACCATGAGACAATGGTTTCGTTATGGTGTACGGCGCTAACACTGTGAATGAGATCCAGCGGATTTATTGAGCGATTTACGTTTAATTGTAACGTTATATTTCAAATAACAGATTTAGCCGCTTAAATTTAAAATAACATTTTGGATCAAAAAAGTTTATTGAAAAAAGGATTTATTCAAGCTACTAGTTCGATTTTATCATTCACTTTATAGACCAAAAAAGACCTAAATTAAATTATTACAAACATCAAAACAACCCTATAACCTGTTGACAGTGTATCAGTTTTTTTTACCAAGAAGCGAGGAACTCGGTTCTGAGTCTGGATTATTTGTTTTGAACATTATTTGTATTCTCTATGTCACAGGAATTTGCACTGCGAAGGTAAAAGCGAGTAAACATTTGTAAAATAACAAATGAAAGTTAAACAACTTGAAAATCTGAACAAACTGAACAAGAAACAATTTGAAAAACTGAAAAACCTGATTTAGACTTAGAATAATTGTTCTCAAAGATAACTCAAACTCGTCCGCTGCACGTGACATCGCATCGCTCCCCGCTCCACTCATCACCACGCCAGCCACCCTCGTCAAGAGACAACCTTATTCGTATGTATGACAGACAGACAGCCGCGGCCTTTCTCACGGCCGCACCACGTACAGTTGTCCAAACAGTACATTAGTCGTTATTCAATCGGCGATAGAATGGGAGGAGTTAATTTAACCTTAAATGTATTTACTTGGTATCAAATAATCAACATTAGAATTGGCTGTAACGTTTCCTTTCATTGTACAGAATAGCTACTAAGTACATGATATTTTCGTTATGTTTATATTACAATTAACTATGGCGACGCTATATTCAAAATTACCTCACACATACAAAATATTAACCAACATTTGCTCGGACGCGCTCAAGCACTAATGTTCCCTGTATCTCATCGTGCATGGACAAACAAATATGAATTATAACCCGAGATCATATATTTATGAACATGAACACCACCCCCGACGGGAATTCTAAACCCTTAGCTTCGCAAGGTCAATGTCAGCTCTAGTCTAATCCAGTGGTTGTTAACCTTTTAGTGACGTGGGACCATTTGGTAAGTAACGTAGAATACAAGTTAAAATTGTAAATAAATATATTTCTAATTTTTAATAGTCTTCGCATCGCTTCTGGGACCATTTCGTACAACTGTTGTATGGTGATACCATTAACACCACAATGAAATTCCCCATTCCTTCGCGAACTTGACCTGCAGAGCGAGCTGTGCACCGTACCACCGTAGCCGGTGTGAATGAACTGTCATAGTAACTTTTTATACACTACAGTTCGTGGTCCACTATCGGAGATGAGATTTCAGCGAATAACCGACTCATCCAGTGACACTTTCAGCAGCAGCGATGATTTTGACAGCAGATTCAGCAGCGAAACATGAATATACTCGAAGCAAATTAGATTTGGATTTTACATACAAAGTTGACAAGTTATAACTGAGTTCTTTATAACTCTTATTTACTTATCTTCTTTGTTACTAGCAGACGTGTCACCCGATCGCAAGCGATCGCCAATGCCCATGGACGTCTACAACACAAGGCGAGGAATTACCAAGGCTTTGCAAATAGACCGACTTGCTGTTATAACATGTGGAAGCGCGGTGAAGATGAAAGACGGGAAGCAGTATACTGTCGAAGGAACTGGTGCCAATAATTGTATGATATTCATTACTACTACTTTAGTAGGATATGACAAGATTGTTAAACGGCGATGAACAATCCGAATCTCAAAAAAAAAATACTGCGTTATGTTTATTCACTCTAGAGTTGAATCAAGTCATTAAGCAGTAGATAGATCAATATTCCTAGGAAGCAATATTAATTGATTTATGGACTACAAACGCGAATTTACACATCATTTATCATGATCAACGGCTATGAAGCCCGGTCTAGTTGTTAGTGAACCTGACTGCTACACCGAAGGTCTCAGGTTCCCACCCAGGGCAAACTTTTGTGTGATGAGTATGAATGATTGTTCTGTGTCTCTGGATGTAAATATCCATATAGTATGTATTTGTTATATTCATGTGTTCTTCTATATATATATGTTATATCCACATATAGTATATATATATATGTATGTGTGTGTGTGTGTGTGTATATATGTTTATCAGTCGTCTGATCACCATATTACAAACCATATTACAACATTGTTATTGTAATTACAGCTTAAATATATGTTGCAAGTGTTTACGCCCGTCTCAGACAATTGATTAATTAAAACAAATAGCATTTATATCTTTAAAAATTATTTAAAATTAAGCGGGAATTATCCTTAAATTATAACTTCCCTAATAAAACACAAAGCATTTAAATAATATCAAATTTAAATCCATTAAAGTTTGGGATAAGATGGCCATGCGTGATTTATCCAAAGATATTTATTTATATTCACTCGCCGATAATAGGACAATAAGCTCCACAAACGCACTATTATTACGGTAATTCATTTTTTCTTTCGGAGACAACTCTATGGTCGGCCGACACGGATAAATGCAATTAGGCTGTAGACAACTTTTTCTGCGTTCAGACATTTTTTCTCCTTTAATACTGCTTTATGTTACAATCTCGTCGATTTGTGTTTATTATATTATTTTATTGGCCGTGTAAAGTTTTTGTGATATTTTGTATAGTATAGAAATACAAATAATGAAAACAAACTGAGGTTATAGATACCAATATTAGTCGTAGATGTCTATCCCATTTTTTTATTGACTGTAGTTGCCACGTTACGTTAGATGGAAAGAGACATCGCCATTTGTTACAGCCCTACCATCAGGTATAAAGAAAGGACACACACGGACAGCTCAGAGATATAAAACTGAGTGTAGGGGTGAACGACATTAAATTAAAAAGTAGCGTGTAACGATCTAGTGTGGGCGCGGCCGACGGGCAGGGGCGCCGGGACCGGGCGCGGTGTGGGCACACCTTTAAATCGATACCGTGTTAAAGGGGGGTGATTTTAACATTTAATAACATCAGGATACTATTGCTACATGTTTTTTTTCCACGCAAAAAAAGGATATTTGTTGATTTTAAGTTAAAACTTACCATTGTAGACAAGATGACGAATAAGATACACATTGCATTGGCTACAGCTACGGGATCATATTATTGGTCTGGATAATTCCTATTCAAATTATTACTAAGCTATTGTCACGTTAGATCTGTAATGGCTGGATCATCTCCAACTCTTACGACCACTACTAACTCTGCGATTCGTAGTTACATAATTTTCCCATTTCTAATATTTCACTGAACAAAACTACAAGATTCAGGATATATTATTTTATACATGACCTTTCCATTCCTACCTACATCGTATCAAAAGGCAAGTCGCAAGCCGTCAAGCATTCAGTTCGTACACGGTGGTATCGGAAGGTGTCCAGCACGATGACGTCATCGCACCCATACCCAGGCAGGCGACGTAAGTGTTACATCATTATTATGCCGGCGGCGTGGTCACGATCGTCGACCATCCTTCTGTTAAGGCTGCGTGTTATCACGAACGGAAATACATATTAAGTTACATTGATTGAAGGGATCGCGGTTTGAAGATTTTAATTTTTAGGTAACGACTATAAATGGTTATGGCAAGTGTGGTGGCATCATTACACCTCATTTGCATTTCTCATTTGCAGAGATTGGGAGTACCAACTCCCACCAAAGGATCAGTGACCAGGAGAGTGGCGGAAGTGCTTAGTCCCCGCGACACTGTCTACACTGGCGGCGACAAGAACACCTAGTTTTAGTGGGTAGGCACACCTATAGGTGAGAGTCCCACATAAACATTAATTCCCCCCGGAATGGATGGTATGCATACAGCATTACCTGAAGTTAAATAAAATAAAGGTGTGGTGGCATCAAATCTAAAGACGTATCGAGTAAAAGAAAGATTACGATGAAAGAATTATCATAGATCGAGGGCCTTTGAACAGCCTATAACTTTCAATACTTCGGCTGGTGACTAAATTATGAATCCTTATTGGAGCATCGTGTTGGAACATGCTGGATTGCAACTCGATAACGAACGAGACTCATGCTAAACACTTGACCAAAATTTGCGCCAAAAAATATATCCATTTTTTAACCCTTCCACTCCATTCACTAGTGAGCTTTAAACATTTTCGTGTATCAAAGATAAAAGCTCAAAAATGTACGGGAGCTAGGTCGTACGAGGCGACTGGGACGAGTGGTTCAAGTCTCAATTAGTGTAAAAACGGTCATCGGGCCAAGTAATACGGCATCGTGCAGCGGGGCAATTTCCCAAAGTATATCCGGTGCCAAGCCTACGGAAATCGTAAGTATATTAACGAGTTAGGGAGATTGTGCACTGGCTGTGCACTATTCATGTACATACATACTTCATACAATATACTTATCACTAACATGATGGGAAAGCATTGGAACGACAAGAAAATACTGTCACCTATTGTTAGCTCGATTTAAAAATCGGTGACTATTGCAGAAGAAAATATGTATGTACTTAGACTTGATATTTTTGTAACTTAAAGAGTTCATTTTCTTTATTTATATATCATTTTCTTCATTATTGTTAAAAATAATACATAGAGACAAAAAAAATCACATGCTATATATTATCTACCAGAATTTTCTCTATAAAAAAATTAAAAAAAATATTGCTATACATAGTTTTAGTTATAAACTTTACACATCAATTTATATTTAAGGATCCCAGCAGAGTGTTTGTTTTCCATAGTCCGGCGGTTCCATAATAATCAGTACTGCGGTCAAATTTATGAGTAAATTAGTTGAATCATGGGTTATAATGCTTGTAATTGTAGGCGCTAAAAGCACGGACACGGCAGCAGAGGGTCCTCTTACAAGTGGCCGGATCGTGCATCAGCTCCCTAACACCAGCCGACCTACTAAACTGACCCGCGATACACAGCTCTCCAGCATATGCGCGCGAGGCATGCACGTCAAGCGCCCACAACTCAAATTATATTCATGCCGCAACTCCAAGACACACTTTAAAAATTGACGCAAATACGCGACGAAGCAATTATGAGGCCAACTTCCACTATAAAATGTTTTACGGCGCTCGCTGAATGGGTAAAAAATGTTCTTTGCGAGTGGCTTTTATAATAAAAATGTACATAGGAAAAGATGTGAGCGGTTTTATGTACACAAATATACAGATTTTTTATTAATATGAAACCTGGTATGTATCTATTGTCGACAGCAACCCAGGACTTGAAACTAGATTAAGATATTAGAGTGGTCGAAAAGTATATATATCCACCATATGTTCTTTCAACTCGAAGAAGAACAGAATAACAACATAATGAGAAGTTTCACCAACTACCAATCATTGGAGTCCCCATGACATAGAGTACCTCATTATATCATATCATATGAACGTGTGTTCATATGAATTACTCTGTTACTCTATACTTCTATACTCCTTAAACCTGCTGCACCTACGTATACGTGAATGTTTGTGAATTTTAATGCATCAATTTTTGTATCACTTCTACTAGCTCACCATAGAAATACATATATTGAGATGAAACAGAGCACACAAATAATTCAGGCCTAGAATTAGGACACAGGATAGACCTTATCTCGGATGCATGTTCCCCTGAGGTACTCCGGAAATTAGTTTTGTGAAACATTCTTCCATAGGTAAATGCGAGGGCGAATCCTAATGAGGTAATAAAATTTCTACGAAGGCCGAATTTGATATGACGTCAGACTACAATAACTGTTTCAGATATCGGAGGACGTATTACAATTTCGACCAAGACATATAGATACTTGTCACAGAGGTCCAAGTCTTGAATCTCCATCATAAGATGCCTATTTGACATTATTTATGTCCATATCATCAGCAGCATAGGAAACTTTGCTGATCTATGTGTATATGTTGTGAAGAGGGGTGTTGTGTGGGGAATATTGTGTGAAGAGTGTATTAATGTGAAGTGTTATGGTTGTGTCAGGAATCAGGTGTATGTTGTGAGAGAGGTGTATTGTGAGAAGAGTGTGTTGTGTAAGGGGTATATCGGGTGAAGAGTTTGATGAGTAAGGGGCTTGTCGAGTAGGTGTGCTGTGTGGGGTGTGGTATGAATGGTGCGTTATGAGCGGGATATGTTATGAGAGTGTGAATGTTTTTACAGATAGCATAGGAGAACTCACCCTGCGGGATAGGCCACCACCTGCGTGTTGGGGTCGCAGTCCAGGGCGGCATTGCTGCCCACAGTCAGACCAAACACGCTCTCTAGTTTTATCTGTCAACAATTCAAAATTTTACGTTAATTTAATCACATATTAAGTATTTTCGTACTACCTTCATATTACAAGAAGTTGCCGCTTCAGTAATTATCAAATATTTCGTATCCGTGAATATTTTGAAATTAACAAAAAGAAATGTCATTTTTTATGAAACCCAATTTAAATATCAATAAAAAAGTCCAATTTAAATTAAATTTAGCATGTCTGTAGCTTATATAAGGACAATGGTTACAGGATACTTCGTATCTCAGAAAACTGCGTTGTTCCCATGGGATACATGGTTAAAATGAGTATGGCAACTCTGAAACGGCTCGGTAACTCTTCTTCCGAAGCGAAGTAAGGTTAATTTCTAGTATATCTATATTTGTTAATATTAACAAACCTCAGTATTGTAATACAAAATGTACTCATGAAACGAATATTATTTTAAAAACCCATAACGCACTGTATACTAGAGGCATTAAGGCACTCTGTTTATATTTTCTAGTGGACGACACACTACGACTCCATATATTTTCTAGGCCACACCATTATCTGTCGTGATAAGTAAGTTTACACACAAGTTTGGTTGGGTTTAGAGGTCACAACCAAATTAAATGGGCTTATGCAAACACACAGATTACATTGGCAAACTGTTTCACCGAGGCTCGAGGTCTGGGGCCTCTATTTAGTATGAACTCCTTGTTCTAATTTATGATTTGAGATTTTATGCCTTTTTCTTCGCTTCTTCATTTACTAGGGTCCGCCCGCGGCTTCGCCCGCGTGTTATGTTGATAATAAGATTGATTATAAGACAGAAACTGATATAATATATTCCTTGAATACCGACTAAGAATATTACTTAAATAAAGCCTATTGAAATAACATTCCAATCACAAAAGAACACCTCCCACATATCTACATGAAATGAGATTGGTTCTCGTTTAGCACAAAAGCCTTCCAGAAATAACCAAAAATAAGCTCAATGCTAAAGCTTTATTTGTAGAACGCGGCATATAAAAATAGCCTACTCTGTGTCAGCTGGGAATTAATAACTTCAATGTCAATAAATGAATATGTATTTTACGGGTACAGGATTTAACGTGTCAACAGACGCATAAATAATATTTTTATAATCAGCAAATCCTTACCTACAATCCCACCTGATTGTAAGTGGCGATGTTACCCTGGATTACCACCCACATCCGCATCAACTCAGAAGCCCCGGATAGAATTCACGTGGTTTTCCTACCAGTGATAACCCATCCAACTCTTGTCCAACTCGCTAACTAGGTAATTAATCTACTAACTAGGTAGGTAACTGCACAGACCAGGTAACCAGGTAACCCCGCATAGTTCCATAATAATTTCTCAAGTAAAAACCGCATCGTACAGAGATGCTGCATCGTATTTGTTATCTGTGCAACATCTTTTTGTTTATAAACAAGTCTTCATTCAGCGTACGACGGAACGACCTTCGCAAAAACTCCGACAACCAGTTACGTGCGTCAACAAAGATGGCGGACCGGCCGTCCTTGGCGCGCTCGCAAGGATGTCATACAATATAGCAACACTTGCTTCACTTTTTACACATGTACTAAAGGATCATTAAATTTTGAGTAATTTTTTTTTATTTAATAAATTAATGCTTTACCACAATCCCGCCTGATGGTGAGCTGCGATGTGGTCTAGGTGGTAAAGTGTGCAAATTTAGCTAAACTATTAATATCGACGAATTGTTTGTAAAAATTATGATTATTAATAATAAATAAATATCTTTGGACAACTCACACACGGCTATCTGACCCCAAACTAAGCGTTAGCTTGTGCTATGGTCATCAGGTAACTGATAAACATACGTATATACTTGTAAATACATACTTAAATAGATATTTCTATTACACATCCAGACACACAGAACAAACATTCCTGCTCATCACAGAAAAG
>DWJZ01001601.1:0-22662 GCA_018249125.1 Asbolis capucinus
TTTCGGTCTTTAGAAAACAGCCGGTCCGAACGACGCGGTTTTTTTTCGTGCGTTATGCGTACCGCAAGGGAATGAAATAACTTGACTGCGTCGGTGGTCCCACCTAACTACGATGTGGGAGTCTTCAAGAGAAGAGGTTATAGGCATTTAGCTACTGTGTGCAGAGTTGGGCAAGTTTTATTCGAATGACGAATAACGAATGAATCTTTTTTTCTATAGTTACTCGCGAATAATAAATTATTTAGTTTATTCAAAGAAATATGATTCGAATGACGAATCATTATTTTTATTCGTTATACAGTGTTTTATATTTCCGTTTTGGTAACAAATATAAAAGAAAATCTATATAACCATTTATTATGATCGATATTTCACAACACGGGGTTTAAAATTTTATGTGTTAAAATTATCGTGACTATTAAGTTCCAGATGGACAGTGCGTTTTATTGTGAAAGTAATGTCTTGTAGTCCTTTTAAGAAAAGTCGACGCTGCTGGGAGTCTCTTGGCTTCCCAACTTTCATGGTGATGACATGCTGAAAACTACAAGCTTTTAGGGCGTTTGTTATGTGAGGTGTTATTGCATTTTCCCTTCGCCCAGACATGATTTTAGGCTCTACCTAACTTATGTAATTTGACATATATTGTTTTGTTAAATTATATACTTGCTGTGCTTAATTCCATTGCGTTTATTATATGTCAGGCTTGCCACAGATTTACTTCGAAAATCATAATTCTCATTAGCTTTTTTGTAAACTTTTCCCATTTTATACAATTGTAATTCAATACTTACACGAAATTTAAAAACACACTAATTTAATATTGATTAGTTGATCCTAAAAAAGGTATTTTTTTTACTTCTAACTAGTGAAGCCTGGTATTTCAGTAAATTTAGAATTAGTAATAATGGAAGGTAATATTTCTATATTTGCTAACTGTAATCAACTTTTAGTAAATTTTATAGTCTGATTGATACTGAAATGAACAGATCCCACTGAGTAGTTTTTATTTCAGTGCTCATAGTTTACAGAATTCAGAATAGCCCAGAATCCACGTCTATTATAAATTACAAACCTGACGTGTTCAGAAATTGTCTAAAATCCCCTCAACTTGCGTATTGACGCAGTTGTCCTGCTAAGTAAAATATTTTTCCTATTTTTTGTATTTTTTTTATTACTGGTAAATAAATAATGTATATAGAATTAGTGAATAAAACAAAAATTAACAAATGAAAGATTTTTTTTTAAAGTCTGTTAAACCGCATTTGGTTTCATACAATTACGCTTCACTTTGGTATTTTCAAAGATCATGTTTGCTGTGATCTTTGTCCACAAAATTAATTTTTCTCCTCGGTAGAAATCCTTTTCATAAAACTTTATTTTAATTTCTGTGACTCGTAGGCATTTTGATAAACATTCTATGAAGTATGTTCTAGAAGTTTTCATACATGGAGATAGTTGTAACATTCTTGTCTTGATGTTACGAGGTATAACAATTCTGTAGGTCTGTAATAAATAATCTGTATCCGTTATTCGAGTGAATTGAATGTTGGATGACGGAGAATTCCATATTAATTCGATCAGCCATCTACATTTCTTGCAGATTGGTTGGAGTTCTTTGACTTGTGTTTCCAGGCCTTTCCGATTTCGTATCTCAACGACCGATAGCATTCAATAGATTTCTTGTTGGGGGTCTATTGTGATGAATTTGGTTCGCTCTATAAATATCCGAGGTGCTTCAAATTTCTTATGGATATTATTGTAAGAATGTAGTGCCATAGAAGCACATTTCCTGATTCGATGCAATATCAAAGAGAAGACGAAGTTGCCTTCCAGGTGACATTCTTGGGAGTGGTCTTGTGGATTTTTTTGAATGTTTTTCTTACTTCTGACATTCAAGTTGAATATTCCACAATACCTGGATTTTTCTGATATAGGTGATTTTCTTAATGTGGGTAATGAAATTAAATGAAAACTGTTTATTTCGTCTTACGAATCAAAGGTCACCTAACGAAAGTCAAAATTTTACAATACAAAGTCCCTACATGAGTAAGGTGTGCCCAGTTAGTTGTTGGATAAAATTTTTGGATCGCCTATTTTTTGGTATTACTAAAAGGGTCTTGTAACTCTTATTATCTTCGATTGAGACCTGGCGATGATGTATAGCAACTCCTCCCCCTTCCAGGTTGACGGATGGCCTGCAGAAATAGTCCATTCATGAGACCAGGGGCATTTGTCTAGTAGTGGATATCCTAAGGCGTATGAATGGGAGATGTAATTTCTAACTTACACTTACAAGTTTGTTCTGAAATGATTACCATACAAATTAATTTTTACCATACGCGCTTATAATTTTTTAATGGTAATAATTCCAGATCGAATTTGCACTTGAGTATATTAGTATAGTCTTATAGTCGTAATAATAATATTATTTTGTAGTTTGTAAGAAAATATGGGCAAATAAATATATATGAAATTTGTATGTAGGGCGTGTTCTAAATACTCTGCTCAATGCACTGTTAACATTAAAACAATATAATTTCTTTAAGCTTTTATGTAAAAGTTTCGAACGATATTATACTTACTATATTGTACTGAAACTTTACTACAATCTCTCTGTGCATTATTATAATTATATGCTGTCTTAGCGCGGAAGCATTCAAAAGATGGCGCTATATTGTTTAGCGTTGTAAGTCTATAATAATATTGCGGCAAGTGACGGTGGTGTGACAGGCCTTTATAAAAATAGATTTTGTATCGAAAATTGTTTAATGCTTTTAGATTCAGTTGCATCTGGATCCTTTGCTGTTACCAATATGCTTTTTTCCGACTAATAGATAGAATATTGTGAACTGCTATTGGTTTTTTTTTGTTTCAAAATAGCCATAGCTTTTTTCCAGTGTATTTGATTTTCGATAAATCCGTATTTGCTTGCTTAGTGTGGTAATAATAAAAATGTTATTATTGTAATTATTTTTTTTATTTATAATATCTTCAGTGACCTTATTTATTTTCTACATGTTGTATAATGGTATAGAGGCTCAGTGGTTACATAAAAATCTAAATACATTAAAATGAAACATTTGACATTGGAGAACATAAAAAACCAATTTTACCGTCTTGCCATTGGAATCTGCCCAAGTATTTGTATAATATGCAGTTGTCGAATCCTTTAGCTGGTCCTATTGGCGTGCCAGTTGCAAAGCTCGAAGTCTACGCCTTGGATCGGCCAGCCAGTCGTAGCCACCCCCTCTAGTAGATGCCAGCCTTGCTAGTAACGCTCGCAGTGTTCCTAGCTTGCCTTCCAAAATTTGCAGTTTGCTGGAAAAAAGATTTGATGGAACTGAGTGCTATATTTGGGATAAGATTAAAGTTAAGAGGTTTTTTAATACTCATTTGACTTCTTTATACGAAATTAAATGAGAATGGTGTCCTATACATTGTTTTATTTATTATAATTACGATTACGTTACGCCGATCAGTTGGTAAGTACATAGCACTAGTACAGTACACGATACACTTCATTGAACATATTTGAGAAAATCTGGGATGTTTTAAAGTAATAGATCTCATAAAAAAAATTAACAGTTTCTGAAACATTTTGACTGTTCTTGGTGCAATTCAAAAAGAATTTTTGACATATAAACTTGTCCCCATCCGTATTGAATCACACTAAAGGATAGTAAAGGGATTGAGGTGCTAGTTATAAATTTCAAAATCAAATACTTGGCTAAAGGGTTGTTCTGATCATCTTCAGTGTCATAACTTATATCAGCTCGTTTCTGTCTTAAAAGACCTAGCTGTGTATCCCATTCTTGTCTCACTTCCTCTAAATGCAGTTGTCTTTCTTTGAGCATCGAGTCCAGATGACGTAGTTCTTTCTCTTTATGTTTAAATTTCATCAGCTGTTCATAAATTTTTCTGCAAATAAATATTGTGGTTAAGGCATTAGCTAGGTCTTTACAAATTAAACTTACTGATTAGGATAACTTTATTTCAAGTTGTAAGATATTAAATGAACAAATACTGAATTTTCCATGATTTATTTTACTTTAGAATTATCCTGTTCCAGGAAACACATTGGCTACTGTCACTAAGTTTAGGCACCTTCAAGATCGTCAAGAACCCACAACCATGAGTGAATAGTGCACAACTTTTAGATAATTACTTACTCTTTCCTCTCTAACATGTCTGGACTGAGACTGCTATCTGGTGCTGTCAAGAGTTCTTTCACATGGTGAGATTGGTTAATACTCTTTATAACTTGCTGTTCTAATATTTTCCTTTTTACCGTATCAGAGTAATTCGCGATGGTTGTCTGTTCATCTATCTGAACTGATTGTCCTGGAAAATAGTAATTAATAATGTTATTTGTATATCTTTATATGTAAAAATTCAGTGTCACAATATTCATTTGCGCTGATCTCCAAAACTGCTGAATTGATTTCAATGGAATTTTACAGATAACTGTTATTGGGTTGACTTAAACAACAGGATAGTTTTTATCTCAATGACTGAATTTCTTTTTAATTGCACACTAAACACAGTAATGTTAATCATTTTTTTGACAAAACAGCCAGCGCCAGGTCAGCTTGTTATATCTAACTGACCACATCTAAGAAAACAGTCCACATATTTTATTCCACCAATAAATAAAACTTATAATATATAAATAATATCATTGGGCTGATCACATGTTTTGCTAAAGTAATGACCAAGGAGCAAATTCCGTGGACACCATGAACTGTTAGTGGGTCATATCAGCCTATTAGACTGACAATCTCAAGGTATATGCTCGCCAGATGGGATTTACAAAGGAGAGTGCAGTGGCTCACTTAGAGAAAAGCTTATATCTAATAGCAGAGCAAAAAGACACTATACAAAGAACTAATGTTAAAAAAAGCAAGATTAGATTACATAGCTAGCATAGCATAGCAAGATCTCATATTACTTACCTAAGACACAAGTACATAACTAAAAACTAAGTTGTATAGCATAATAAACTAATATACTTGAGAACGGGAGGATTCTTGCCATCCTGGAGGATAGTTGCGAAGTTCAATTTTTCACAGCCCCCTACCATGTTGCAGAAATCGTGAAAAACTATTAGCATTGCACTAGTCTGTAGCTTTATGACAAGGTTTTTGATTCCTGAATAAATCCTACAGTAAAACAGTAATTTAGCCATCACCTTCGTATATATACACAATTTCTATACATACCAGTTAAAGATTTAGCTTGTAGGAGTCTCAACTTTGAGGTATATAAAGTCAAATCACGTAATTTCTTAGAAATTATGTCTTCAAAAGGTTCATTTAATTTAGCTGTAAATAATTCATTAGAAACACGACGCGAATCTTCTTCGAAAGCAATGCTAACATCTCGTAACGCTTTAAAACCTGACATAATTAAAACCTAATTAATATTACCCTATACACTAAGTAATATTATGGCACAAAAATATATTATGTTCTCTTATTTTATAGAACATAAAATACAGTTCAATTTAAAATGGTAATACAGTTACAAACGCATTTGAATTTGAATATTTTGAATTGAAGACATAAGTTGTATCAACATGTTGTTAAACCATGTCCTGTCACTGTCATGACTGTATTTAGACCACAAGCAATTAATTCTATGGAAAAAAACTGACTCAATGAACTCTGTGAACCAGTGTTTTCCAACGTCAAATTTAAATAGATGGTTCAGAATGAAAATAAACAACTTTTCCAAAAAGTGAAAAAAAAATTCGACCCTCCCATAGAAAATTGCTCTATCACGTGGTCGACTTGTATGGAAGTTCTGAATTTTTTTTTAAGTTTTCGATCCGTGTTTCTTTAGGAAAGTTGTTTAGTTTCATGGTCTGAACCACCTATTTAAATTTGACGAGAGGTCCAAAATTAACCGTATATTATTAAAAAAGTACTTATTAGGAATATTAACCCACCGTCACGTACCTACCCAATATTTTACATGCTACTGCAAAAAAGAATTTCACTATATGGGTGTATACCCATATCATCTCGTCACAGTTCTAAGTATTTTAAAGCGATATTATTTGGACTACTAGATATTTTCAATTTCTCATCGCGGGCCCGTCTGTCAAATAAATAAAGCTAACTTGTACAGGGAATAACGAGACGGCAATTTAAAAATTTACCCGCCATGATTTTACCTTTCCTGCTCCGAGCCATTTAAATGCAATGCTAGATATCGTTGTCAAACAAATTTTTAAATGTAACTGTACTTTGATAACTTTAATAAAATTATGTATAAGGGACATAAACATTTTAGAAACGTTAAAGGTGGGGCATGGCACAGAAAAGTTTGGGAAACACTGCTGTTAACGGACTTCTATTATACTATCTGAGTATTCTTAAAAGAGGGAAAATTTAATGCCAGCAAAACTTTAATAACGATATCAGTCCAATTATCTGAGTACGAATATTAATAACGAACTTGAAAAGAATATTTTGCATTTTTGCCCGTTAAAAGCGTCAAGTGCAATATAGCCAGAGCATTGAGTTACTATTTATCATAGTGAAAGTATCACTGACATATGAAATATCAAATAAGACAACCAAAAATGACGGGACGTGTCACGACACGTCAAGTCGCTCGTCAATCAATCAAAAACATGGAGGTTGTGATCTAAACGATTTAGAAATTTTTGTGTTTTGTACCGTGAAAATCTAAGAAACAATATGTGACTCTTCTATAAAGTAGTCAATATCCTGACTCAATCCTCAAAATCGTTATAAAAATGTCAGACAAGTCCTTCCTGGATTCTATGCCCATTGAAATTTGGTTAAAATTTTTCTCTTACTTGCCAACTAAGGAATTGGTCAGATGTCGAGCCGTTAGTAATAGATGGAAAGAAATAATCGACGAGATTATTCAATGCGAAAATTACTGGCAGAAAAAAATTAAGGTAGACTATGCAAATGTATTAGGAATCGCGCAACGAAAATGTCGTATAGGAATGGTTTGGTCTGACCTTTACAGGTCACTGAGTCTTTGGTCAAAGCTTAGCGAAGCTAATGAAGAGCAGGATGAGTTTTGCCCCGCTTCTAGTGTAGCGGAGGAAATACGAGGATTCACAATACTCCCTAATGGCATAATAGGTGTACACAAACGTACCTGTATTGTTTACTATGATGTAGAAACCTTTAAACCGGTGAATCAAAAACCTATACACGGGGAGTACTTGACATATACAGAAAATAAAGATGTTATTGTCACTCTGAGTGTTCACTTACATTTGCAGATAAAACGGAAAATAAAATTCAGTCAAACATGTTCACAGAATGCAATGTATGATGATGTTAAAACTTTCCTTCTGCTCGACCACTGTGTTTACTACATCAACATGGATGACTATTTACATATTGTTTCTTTCAATGATACTAAACTAAAAAATCAGTCAGTATGCAAATGTCCTGAATCTATTATGGCCATGGGCTATAAAGAAGATCAGCTACAGTTGTTGACGTATCAACGTAAGGTTTTAAAATTAGTGGATCAGAAGTTAATCTTTGTTCAGTTATTGGGCCCAACATCCAATATATTACATGAATTATATAAACATAATCTCTTAGAGCTTCTAGATTGGAGAATATATGTCCATTGGACTTTCGTGTTGAACCATAACATTCCTCCTGGATCCTTACAAGACATAGTTTCTACAAGAACATATGGTGACATGGTGTTCGTTGGGACCAATTGGGGTGTCCTTAGAATCTACTACCAACCATTCATAATGGAAGAATTTGATTTTTTTAAAGCTCAACCTATCAAGCAATACAATTTTATGGAACGCTACGACTGTCCAGTTTTATCTATGTGTCCAATTTTGGAAATTGATGTCTTTGAAGTGGAAAATGGTCACTTGGTGATTGTTGCAATGCCGAAAAAGATAGCAGTGTTGAGTTTTAAACACAATAATTTAAAAACTCTGAGACCCATTTTGAGATCTCCTGAGCTCGACATATCAGAACCAGAAGAACTGCCAGAGCAAGTGGAGAGACTAAAATTTATAACGATCAAATGATATGGATTGATAACATGTGACCACCATTGCGCAAGAGTTTGTGAAGTACAATCTGGGCTTCCTGTAACATTGACCTTGCAGTGATCAGTTTTATGGCCAAATTTAGTACAAATATTGTGTTCATGGTGTGGGGTATGTACAGTGTTTAAATGACATTATATCTGATTCTTGTAATTTTATAATTCCCTGTGTGGTTTTTATATAAAAGCATAAGCATGTCATGAAAAACATAACTAGTTGGTACTTACTACTAATATAGAATACAATTGGGCTATAACAATAATTAAAGGACACAACACACCTAATATGTTGTAGGCTATAACATCAGCCACGGGCTTTTGGTAACCACCTAACTTGTCACACTATGCTCCCAAATGGCTCGTCTTGTTATCCACTGTGGATCCACCATTATCGTTGTGGGTTGTCTGATGAAGCCGCATGGGGGAATGGGTTTGAACAGTTGCGTTGTGTTAGAGACCAGTCATGATGAATCAGTTTGTGATGTAATGGCAGCTTTCCTGTGGAGGGCAGCGGGACCCGAACCATGGTGAACCGCTGGCCCATCATAGTCAATAGGGGACCCAAGTAGTTGGAAAGCCACAGATGAAAGGTTGCTCTCGGGGTTACTCCATCATGTCAGTTGGCAACCAGATGAGGGGACTTCATGGCAATCTCTGGGGGGTCGGACGTCCACGCGGTCTCCAAGTTAAGGCCTCTATGACCCAGCAACTCTTATTCCATCTCGTGGTCATCTCTCAACGCCTCGTTCAACTGCCATTCCCTTTCCTATTCAACCAACAGCGGCACTGCACTTTCCTCAATTAAAGTGCACTTCACATATATAAGAGGCCTGCGCTCAAATTTCTCTTCAGTCCACCACCATCTAGAGACTGCGCAGCCTCATCTGCTCTTCCTGACGGAGACGCAGCAATCTGTACCAATGTACTCCGTGTAGCGTGACGTACGTGACTATCTAGGTTATACACTTGAGCACAACTTCCACCTTCATGTAGGAGTGTGTCTCTGTGTGCGTTTCCCATAATGACGTTTGCTATCAACGTCTCCATCACCTTGAAGACCCTACTTTCTCTACTAATTGAGTTCTAGTAGACACCTAGTAGTGATGCACCCAATATATTTTTTATGTTTTAATGGACAAGTGCACTAGAGCAAGGATGGCGAATCTTTATGTATCAACTTGCCACTTTTCTAAAGAAATCTCTAATTATGCCTAGACGTACCATCATATAATGTAGACTTTTTATTGCATCATACTCACTCGCGTCATCATATACTCTGTTTCACACCTTTTTCGGACTACGTAATTATTTTTGTGATCGCTGACGACATACCCAAAAGATTGTGTTGCGCGCCAATTTGCCACGGCATGATAAAAACATATATGACTTTTAATTATTTTTTTTGTATAAAATATCTGTGTTTCCTACAGTTTTAATTGTACAAGATTTGTAATAATTAATAATGGATAGTAATTAAAAGCCTATTTTTATTCAAGTGTTGCCAATTTTAATTGAAATTAGGGAAGCTTTGGATTAAGTATTACTAGTTTTACAAATAGTTGTAACTCACTTTCATTGTTATTTTTTTTTGTTTGCTTCACATTTGTATCAAAATTCAGTGGGTATCAAGTATTTATTAGATACTTTGTATTTCCCAGATTGGGGAATAAATCACAGTGCTATTGCAGGTATAGCTTTTCAATTAGCATATAATTTGATTTGTTTTTAATTACTATGACTGGGTAATAAAATCTTTAAACTGAATTTAACCCACTTCTGATTGATGTAATATTTCTAATAGTTTATAGTTAATACGAATTAAGATGACAGGTACACCCATAGACGTAGTTTATACTAATGGCACTCATCTTGAATAGTAATGTTTGGGATAACACTTGCATTAGCAAGTTTTAGTGATGTGAAATGGTATTTACAAAGTCGATATGAAAATCGATTATTCTATTGTGGTATTGTTGAAATCGAATAGTGCTGTTTTTATAAATTTTACGTGAACTTATAAATTGTGAAACTTTAGTTAATGCTACCTCTAAGAGTACACCGCTGCGCTGTTGTGATGATTGCTCGAAAATAGGATAGTGTCCCACGATTCAACCTAAGTTCCTTTGTGTTAAAAATGTGTTTTAAGTATTATATTAGTTGCCAAGAAAAGATATATTTTATTACTTTGTTATTTTTTTGTTGTTAGATATTTAGCGACTAAGCTATTTGGGAGATATTAAGTTGTTAATTATAATGAATACCTAGACTGTGATAAAAGTCATGCGCAAATTATGGCTTACTTGCCATATAAATTTCTGTTTTAAAAACATAGTACACATATAGCTTCTAAATCTCCCTCATTTGCCTAGTTGCTAATACATGATGTTATACAAACAGCAGTCGTTCTTGTAACTATTTTATTTAAAAAATACATCAAAAATTCTGATTATAATAGCTGTGATTTTTCTGAGAAAAGACTGTTGTATGAGTTGTCACAGGGTATATTATTTTTTGTTGATTTTTTTTATATTTTTGCAAGAATTAAAAGAATTGGGGTTGTTCATGTAAAGTCAACACATCTACACAATGTATCTCATTAGATATAGTCGACGTTTAGGTTATTAGATAATTCAGCATAAAAATGCACGTGCCAAATCCAGCACATACACATGCATAGGTGTAAAAATAGTGCCGTCATACTGTAGACACACCACTGAAAACTAACACGCACATAAGTATAGTGTTACAACACGTATTTGCTTAAACAGTTCGAGATGTAATAAATTAGCTAGAAGCACAATCGCAGTCCAAAAAGGGGTAACAACCAAGGTATATCAAGCATGTCTTAGAACTGGAGGACGTTGAAAATTGATGGTGTTTCATATTTCATCACCATGATGTATCATATTGGGAATTCATATTACAATATTAGAAACATATTTTTACCAATTAAAATTTCTCCGATTACAAGTCTAGTACGAATATAAAGAGAAGCTCAATTGGGGACCGATTTGGATGAAATTATTTGTATGGTATGTATTTATTTGTTTTATCAGTGATCAAGGGGTTAAACCCATGGAATGTTCAAGGGTAGTGCGTGCATTTTTATACTAAACGATAATACATTCGTTCCACTGACTAACGAAGTCAGCTAGTTTTATAAAATAGGACAACTATACTCGGTGCAAGTTCGATTCGGAATTTTTTATATACAAACCGGACAATTTTGTGGAAAAATTTGACATGGAAAAAATTGCACATTGAGTTTGGTCTGAGTACAGATAGGACATTTCAAAGAGCCGACCTTTCTGTCTGGAAATCGGACAATGATTAGGCCCGCTCTGCGAACGAGTCGATTTTTGGGCAACTCTTTGCAGTCAACAGACTTTCGAAGAGACCTCAGTTTTTTTTGCGTCAAAATTTCACGAAACGCCTCACACTATCAGAAAAATATGAAGATCTTGGGATTTCTCGGGCTCATTTCAAATGGGTTAAATACTGCGCCAGGTCCATCTGGAGAAGAAGGTTCCCTTGCCTCAAGAAAGTAGGGTGTATTGAACAGGGCGAAGTACTACCTACTATGCTCCAAGCTTTTAAGCCCAGGAATTCTGGAGTACTTACTGCGCTTACTCCTTAGCTTTACCCAACCTTCAACGGCGTATAGTTACGAATAGGTTAAAGGACTTCGAAGGTCTCCAATGACCATATTTCACCGTACCCCTCACAAAAAGTTGAAGTTCCATCCACACCACCTCGATTCTCGTGTTCTGATTGTCTTTTGCGTTCCTGCCACAAATCTATTAACTTTGGAACACTCTTGCCTGTTCCCTCACACCTTAACTGTTCTTTCGGCGTAATCACAGTGGAAAAAGAGGTTCAATTATTTCCTTAATGGCGACCACTTTCTATCACTTGGGACATAACATTCGTTTGTCTTATGAAAAAGAAAACAAAAGTTATTCGCTGATTGGGTATTATCGTTGTCGATCGTGATGGTATACCCTGATGGTCGTTTGTGTATCACTTTATTATTATTAGTTCTCATGCCAAAGAATAGTGACACCTTTTTAGATATGTTTTGTACTATTTGCTATAGCGATTACAGTATTACCTACTCTCTAAATAAAATACGATTTGTATTAAGTTTTACAATATTTTCAGAATCTCATCAGAAGCATTAGTTTACTGTAATGTAATATTTTTTGTTCTTCATAATCGATAGTTGCATATCCATTTAGAAACAAATTTGTAAAAAATGCTGTATTTTCACAATGGTAGAAAATGGAAAAACTTAAAAAATGTATCTTAACTTCAATCTAATTATACTATCTGTGAAAGTATTTGCGTTTTCTTTTTACACATTTTTATAAAATTGTAAAAATTTGCCCATTGCGGGAAAATGATTTGTCCCTGCGCGTAACTACTGCTCATCCCAAATATGACTTTAGTTTTCGATATTCAAGGCAATTGTGATAATTTTAACCCATAACAGTCCCACTGTTGGGCTTCGGTGTGAAATAAAACTGTAATATACAATATTTAAATTTTTCATAACCGTACTAATTCTTGTGAACAAGTTTTGTGTAAAATAATACTTTAAAAGTTAATTTTTACGTTTTTTTCGTGATAGTTAGAAACTTCGCCTATAGTGACATTGAAAATTTGTTACGGCCCAAGTTATTAGTCTGTTAAACAAGTCATGTGACGGTTTTATAACTACACTGTGACATTGTTATCATTCATTGGTTTGTGTACAAGTTTTGTACGGATGAGGAAAACTGTATATATTTCGTATCAATTCAACCGGATCTGACGCAAAGTTGGACAATTTCGTGTAGAACCCACGATTCTCGTCGGTGTCGTATGCGAATTATTACGTGAATTAAGCTACCGTATTCTTACGGCTGTACCATAGAGGTTGTTTATATAAAAAAACATACCTTCAACTTGTACAAAATATAAAATTTTATTGATGGACTTACGTATTCGAAATTCAAAGTCGTCATACCAACATTTAGATCGCTTATGGTTTTATTTACGACTACGTAGGTTGATTTTTTTGCTTTAGATGCCTTACAGGGGAAGGTTGAGAATACAGCCTTGCGTCACCTATTAGGTTGGACCTGTGTAGTTTAATATTTAATCTCATGAAGTGTGGCTTACGAAGGCTGTGGAAGCCAATATGGCTTGTGATCTATAACCTCGTTTCATTTAGTTTTAAGTGACGGCTTGATAATAAATTTTATAAATTAATGTGACTTTTACTTTATATTTTTCCAAATACCGGTTACACTATAACACCCGTAAGACAATATATCCCCCGTAGGACCCGTAAAGATGGATGAATAGATACGAGCATCTGACTTTTGACCTCTTTTAACACCCATGGTCTGCCAGCGTGTGGTTGGCGTGGCTGTTGTAATTCGTTCCAATATGGCACGGAATTGAAAAAAAAAACAAATTACAGGTTCTATACGTTTACTGTGAAAAATATTTACATGATTAACTGGTCAAGAGACAGAAGCAGCGGGTTATTTTTGATAAGATACATGACCCTTTTACTCACAAAAAAATATATTCCTAACATAGTAAGAGACCAGTACGTAAGATATAAGAGCAGAAATATATAAGTACATCCTTAGATAGGCACCTAATCACATAAGGTAGCTTTCGGTATCACAATTACATACTTAAAGACGGAATAGTAAATATCTACTCGATATCCGAATACAATTTTTAAAAAGAATATATTTTACAGTCTTGCCTCGAAACCGCATAGATCTTTGGATGTTCAAATGTGTTGCGGTTAGTACCATAAATAAAATACAGTTTTCAATTCTGAGCCTAAGCATATTGAAATTGTTCCGTTTATTAAAATTCTTATTTATGGACGTCCAGGAGCGGAGTTATGGTTGGTTGTCTTGTCCTTTTCGAAAAATTCTTATGGTTTATTTTAATTTTTCCCGTGTAACTCTCATCTTTGCATTTCTCGTGTATTAAATCTGGGGATTCTGTTCCAAGTTCCAAGGATTTTTGAAAAGATTTGATGATATTTTGCTTATCCAAGAACAGTTTGTCTTTTTTCGATACTTTTGATATTGCTGCTAGAGTTGTGTCGACCCACGCTTCGTAATAGGGTTTTGTGTGGGCATTTAAACAAGATGGCGCCCATTTAGCTACTTCAGTTGGCGGGGAATCAACCTTTTTAAATCTTTCTGGTGAGGATATGCATCTATTCAGCTTCTTGTGTTTTATACGCTCCGTAAGCTTGTAACGATGATTGTATTTTGTTGTATTTTTTGCATTTAATTTACTTGTCGACTTATTACTAGTAGCTTTTAGGCTAGCTGGTTTTGCTTCGAGAATCTTGTCAACTAGCTTGGCTTTTTTCTTTGCCTGAAAATCAGAAAATATGCCAGAATATAATTCAAAGTTTTTTATGTAAGGGAAAAATGTTATATCCTGTATTATTTGTTGCTACATTAAAGTTTAGAGTTCTTTAAACCGTCGCTATATGTACATACATTAGTATACTTTTATTTAAATAAGGATCAACTATCATTTTTTCGAAATTTCGTTCTGGCGAATATTTAACACATTGAACAATTTGAAACTTACCCCAATATCGTCGTTTTTGCGTCTAACGTATGCTAGTGCATATTTATTAATGGCAATTGTAGAAATTTTATACTTGACTCAGTATACTTAGGAGAATTGGTCGAAATCTAATTCTATTAATGCCGGAATACAGTCCTGTGCAGCTTAAAGAACGTGAAATTTTTACCTGAATACTTGGTATATTTATTTCTAGAAACGTTGGATTGATTCGTTTCTGTTCAGTAAATGTCACAGCCTTGTAGACTTTGTCATCATTTTTTGATTTCACGGTCTTAATCATTGGTTTCCTTTGATAAGTGGTGTCTTTTTCCTTTTTAATTTCATCCGAATTTATTTTGATATTGTCTGATTTATTTGATTCAGATAGAATTCCTTTCGGTGCTAATTCTACGCTTACTACATGATTTTTACAATAATCTGTGGAGAAAATAACATTTTTATGTAATTACTAATTATGTAAATTTTTGGAATGTGGAATGTAGTATTGTTTTTGTTGATGATATATTGCCGTATTGGGGCGGCTTAGATTACAAATCCCAATCCCATGCTGGACTATCAGGGTGTCGTAAAAGGCGTACAGAAGTCAGCTGTTCGGTGGTAGGGCTTCGCGGGAGGATTACTATCTTTTTATGAAGCCCGTCTAGCTGGCTACCACCCTCTTTCGTGAATGTAACGCTTCCCTTGTTTCTTTCTTATCACATAAAAAAAAGAAAATGATGCTAGCTCACGTTTCATAAAGAACTCACCAGTTTTAAAATCAAGTTTCGCAGGATTTTTGATATCTTTACCTTGATTGTTGTATACAAATTTAGGTCTGATGACTTTATCGCTCACTTTCTTATCCCCAGCCTTGGTTTTATTTACTGTAGCAATCGTTTCAGAAGTCTTTATAATCGACATCTTATCTGCTCCAGTATCGACTTTTGAGGCATCGATTGTAAGCTTAGGTTCATTTTGCTTCTTGTTTCTATCGTTAGTGATTCTATCGGTTTTATTAAGGTTATTTATAAGCCTAGGTATCTTTGATAACTTATTGACTGGTACGTCTCCTTGGTTTGCATAGTGTAAAGGTTTGCGTATTCCTTTTGTAATAAGACTGTCGTTAACTTTATATTTTAGAGCATCTTGTTTCTTAAAATTATCACCTCCGTCCTTCCGTCTCTCATCGATATGCTCTCTCTGTTCTGTTTTAATATTAGTTTTAAAATCCATTGCGTATAAAATTAAAGGGTCACTGAGAATTTTATTAATTTTGTTGAAAGTTCAATCCAAAATGGTCATCGAGATTATTTTGAGATTTTTGAAGGGATTCACTTTGACATTATTTTTTAATCTAATATTTGACATAATAGCTTTAAAATTGCCTTGATAACACTACAAAGTATCTCTAAACATTGAGATATGTATATGGGTATATAGTATGGTCATGAGTGTATATGAGGGGTAACTTCTTTTCGTTTCGTGATAATAACAGATTAGTATTTAATTTCACATATCGGCCTGATGGGTTGTATATTTTTTGTTAAAGGAACCTCAGTGCCTATTGTTTTAACTACTATGATTTCTATATCACCTCATTTCGGACTAGCAACGCGACGGCAAAAATCATACTTTTCATAAAACGTTATATTTGTAAGCTCTGTCTGATGTGTTTAAACGTAATTTATACATACAAAAGATTTATCTTCATGAAATAATACAAACTCATTGTACATACTTTTAAATATCGTCATTTTTAAATGTCAATTGGTTCATCGTAACAACTTATATTATATCTGTCAAAAAAAATCTCAAAACACGATGCCCCTGTGATTTAAATTTACAATATTACAACAATATAAAACAAAATGTTGTAGAAACATTTAGAACAAATACGTCCTCCATAATGGATCCAAAATCAACTGTGGTTAAGTCGAAGTCCTCAAATAGCGCTATGTCTAAGAAATCTGAAGAAGGATCAAGAGGACCGCATAACAAGAAATCCAGGAGTAATGCTAATTTTCCATGTCAAGGGTTGAAGAAACGTGGAGTTTATGTGGAAAAGAGGCTGACAAAAACAGACCTGACGAACAATGGTGAGGTTAATTGTATTGCGTTTTGAATTACACCGGATGAATTTGAAGCTTATTCAGAGCGACATTGGGCATCACTTTCACCATTTTTTCTTGCCGAACGCATCGCCAATACAAAAGCTAGTTGTTGAACATCAAGTAGTAGGCATGTAACCTAGCAAAAAAGTAAGAATCTGCCAGTTTTCACTATCAAAAGAATGAATGGGGAACGATTATAAATGGATTGAAGTAATCGATGTTACTTTTTTCGAGACATTAAATCTATATTAATAGTTATTAATCATCCATTTTAAATACTTGCTTGGAGTAATTAACATTACACTGAAATATACATTTAATGGATTTGGTTTCCCAAGATTAACCTCAGCGGTCGGTATATTTCCAAATGTCCCACCCTGAAATCCTCGGGTTGAAGGAGACTTGGATTCCCCAGCAAATACTATGTTTCCCAAAACTTTTTGCAATATTATATTTTTATGTATGCCAGATTGTTTTTGTATTATAGGGATGTTTGCCTGAAATTATTCGATTGCATTATCTGTGTAAACTCCTCGCTGTCACTCCAGTTGCTTCTGTCACTATGGATCTTACAGAAGTTTGTTATAATCGGCTGGAACGATAATGTCAATTAAATACGCATGATTTTCTTCCATTATATATATTACATTATTATTATGTATCATTATTTTTATTGTAATATAATTACTTTGTTTGCTAACTGTTAATGTTACTTTTAATTTTAATGTAAGTCAAAACAGGACTGTGCGGCAATACTCAGTAACGTATGTTGTATGTGATAAGATATTTAAAACACAAAAACAAACTAGACGTAAAATAGTAACATCTGTGTTAAATGTTACCGGGGCTTGGACGGTGAAGCCTTATTGGCTTATTTGAATAATTCAATGGAAACGTTACAAAATTCAAACGTTTTCTATTTCGTTACTTTAGATTAGGTTTGTCTGATTTAACACCGTGATGGAGCCATGTTATTATGACATCAATCACGATTTTATCGTACTAAGAAACCTCTAGAACATTGTCTATGTTATTTTAGTACCAAAATATAAATTTAGGATTTTAACAATCTATAAAAATATATACGCGCTCCCGGCAGAAAAAAACATGGAACAGTGTTAAGAATCCTCATCTCTTTTTGTTACAATAACGCTAATCTTTAATAAAAATAGTCTTTAATTATCCGACTTGATTTTATAATCTAATCTGTTAATCTGCTACTATTATATAATACAGAATATTGATACAACAAAATTTCTGAACTGATAGCTTAGATACGACGACTGCACGACTATAGTAGGCCTTGAGAGTACCTGCCTAAATTCAATTTTCTTTTTTATTCAGGTAAAGAAGTAAATGGTGTAACACAGAAACCTCCACCCAGACCTCGTCCAGGACAAAAGAAGTTTTTAGCATCGGTTCTTACCATTCTAGCAAAATCCACAACTGGGACACAGTATCCAGAAACAGAAGACGATACAAGAGAAAGAAAATGTCGTGGCAAGGATAAAGCCAAAAAATTAAGCGCACGCGACGATGATAAAGTAAATGATTTAAAAAATACAAATGAAAAATTCAAATCTAAGATTTTAAATAAAAAATTTGTTAGGGAGGATAAAAAGAAAATGGTAGTATTACAATCGAAAAAGGAAATTATTCAAACACCTTCAAATTATTCAGAATGGAGCTATAAAGATGCTTCACAATACCCAAATGCTTCAGATATGATGATTTATCAAGAATCAAATAATATAGGAATGTTGAACGTTGCTGATGAGTTAAAAAAAGCTGTTCTGGAAGGTAGAAATATGAAACCAAAGAAGTTGAGATATCCGGAAGATGAACCTAAAACGTTAGTTTCCGATTGTCCTAAAGTTCAAAATAATCTTTATAGCTTTTTTGTGGACCTGCTAGAAACGACAATTAGTGTATATAATGTAAAAGCGGAATACGATGCTGCTGGTCCCAGTGACGTGTCTAAAACCAATATGCAAATCAATGAATCTGTGGCAAATATATTGAACATAGCTAAAAATAAAAAAACCGTTGAATTTGAGGACGGAAATATTAGTGCTAAATACGATAATTGTAACAAAAATGAAACGAAATACGAAAAAAAAATTACAAATATCCAACCTATGCCAATTTCCATGGAACCATTCAAATCCGATGTGGCTATAAAAACTATAAAAACTCCTAAATTAAGAAAATTAAAACGTGATTCTTTTCAATACTCAAATTATATTAAGCCGGCACCTCCAAACTCAAGAAGTGCAGAGATTAGTCGTAAAACAAAATTTAGAAACAAACATGACTTACTCAACGTTTTGAAACAAGAACTGGAAGTTAACACAAATACATATGATGAACCGAAAAGTATATTTCAAGCTTTACGAGTCATGGCACAAAATAAGAAAAAAACAACATTTGATACGTATTGGGATAACAAATACTTTACTGATGAATGCGATTTGAAGCGACGTAATGTAATATCTTCACGGAGAGTTAGGAAACCAAAAAAAAATTGTGCAAATAAAAAAGTATTAAAATCAAATAAACCGACGTTCAAAAATACAGATTTTTTACAAACTATTGGAGGACCCGTAGATACTAGAAAAGGGAATAATGAAACAGATACTGAATCATATCATTCGTTAGAGGTATATGCATTTGACTATGAAACTCAGCTGCCTAAAACGTATAATTTTAATAAATCAAGAGGAGTCACACTTAACGTTTCATCTGCATCGATTTCTGATGTAGATTTCGACGCGCAAGACATGATATTAAATTCAGCTAACGCATTAAGCAGTATTCGATTATCAGCTGTGGTAGATTAAACATGTGATTTGAGAACAACCATGAGCTACAAAAATAATATAAAGATATGCAAGAATATAAAGAAATGGACTAAAAACAAAAATATTATTAAAAAAGTGATAAAAATCGATTGGTGGTGGTTAGAAATTTAAAAAAATGTCGTTATTACGTCTTTTAAGACGATTAAAAACTTAAAAAATAAAAAGCGCAAGAAGTACTTTGTTTTCTTTGCCCTGCTGTATTACTTTTAGGCTTTTTTCCTCAAAAAGTGTGAAAGCGGTACTTTTGTTAAGACTTTGCTGTGTGCTTTGGTCTTGGTAGACACATCGATTTTTTACAGATGGTCTATCATTGTGGCTATTATATATCATCAATAATACATTTATTAAACCGGTCGCTGATCGGTACCTATAAATAGTAGAAATATGGCACATTGAAATTTTAAAGGATTCGTGTGTTTTAAATTTGGATTTAAGATAATGATACAATTTTATATAAATGGAATACTTCAATAGCAATTTTTCAACACTTCAAAGTTCGTTTCATAACTGTTTTGAGTAGTTTCTATAAGTATAACTAGCTGAATCTGGAGTGCATTACTACGCATCATCCCATCAACCATGTGTCCGATCGATATAATTTCGGTATCAAAACTTTTTCCTGAGAATTCTTAACAAAGTTCCTATAGACATCAGTGGTTTCCTACCATTTAAAGGTCAATAAAGGATAATCAAACATTGATTATTATATATATAAAAGATGGTGTAGCCAGAGATAGGGTAGCCACGTTGGATCTGTGAGAAAAATAGAAATTACGAGAAACCATTTTTTAAAGTTTTCACTGTTTATCTGTTTGTTGGTAATTACAAAAATCATGACACGTGATTTTAATCGATTTTTTAACGTCTATCTTCAAGCATAAGACGATGATGCACACAATGTATCAGCTATGAGTTCTTTCACGCTGCCTCTGAAATGAAATAAAAACTTAATTCATTTATACATAAATAGAATACAATATTTATGGAATAAATTCCTTCCTTCTTTCTTTCATTCCTTCCCTCGGACCTTAGTTTACCTCCCTCCCATCCTTAAATTACTATGGGGTTTTATTTATCCCGGCATAAACATTGTATTAATGGTAATTTTCTGATTAAGAATATCATAATATATGAGTAAAATAAGGTTACACAAGGACGGTAAAAGTCAACAGTGCCATCTATTATTGAATAGCAACAACAGTCTAGTTACCTGTAAATAAAGAAGTTGTATTCATTCGTATCGAGTGTGGAGTATCCAAATCTTGGTAGGGTATTCGCCATAACCCACACCTCGTCTCCAGTCACATGTAGGTCTGAGAAAAATATACCATCAAAATTTGTTTTACATTTTAGATTTTATCCAACAAATTATTAACAATTATTATTACCTGAAGGGTAGCTGAGTGCGCTGGTGTGTCTCGCTAAAACTGCCACGCTACTCGCCGACAGGGGCGCGGCTGTGTTCCAACACGATACCGCGTCTCTACCGATATCTGCGTAGAATATTACTCCGGACGGAGTATGGTAACCATGCATCGTCGACTGAGCGTTTTGTCCACGGTCTCCTTCGTACTAAAAAGTAAAATATTCTTTACTTTTGATAACCGAATTCCCTTCTTCTTTTATTTTGTAAAAGGAAGCAAACGAGCAAACTGGTCAATAAATGGTGAGTATCTTCTCCGCCCATGGACATTAGCGACACCAGACTGGGGTGTGCTAACGCTTTGACTGCTAAGAAGGAAGACAAAGACCAGCACAAGCGAGGAAGAGAAAGAAACGAGGCAATACATCGCTGAAGTATCCAGAATCAAAAACGACACCAATTGACCCAAACACCATACACTATGGTACAGTAATATTACAATATTATGACTATCTTTTACGTTATAAAGTGTCCAAGCGTTTCTGTCAGCGCTAGCGGAGTTGTTCTTGATCAGGCAAGTGGACACGGAGAATTCCTGTGTCGACACCAGCGGGTGGAAGTACGCCTTTCTACACCCATCTGGTTGCGGGTCTGATAGAGTGATGCTAAAGATCCCGTCGCTCCACTGGAAGGTTTGGCCTGCGAGGATATTTAAAATTACTGGTTAAGGTTGTTATAAGAGTATTTCAAGGTATGTACCGTTTTTTTATATTCAATAAATTTGTGCTTGACCACAATCCCGCCTGATAGTAAGCAGCGTGTGGTCTGGTGGTAAGGCGTACTAATTCAGCAAAAGCCTATCACTCTTGATTTGAAGAGTGCACTTTTACATTGTAATGACGCGGGAAACATTTTTTTTATATGATATTCGAATAATATAATATAATAATAAGGGTGCAGAAAGGCGAACTTCTACCCGCTGGTGTAAACACAGGAAATATAATAATATAGTAAAATATGTATATGATTATTAGAGATTACTCATGTTACACTCGGAGAACTTTCCGCATATATATTTTTAAATTATTATTTATTCACAAGGGGTGAATTAATGAAAAAAGTTTTATTTAGTTTTTAGGAGATATATTGTATTTATCGTATCGAATGTATTTTTTGTAAGACTTGAATAAAAAAAAGAATGAATTAATTAATGTTTACGGGTAAGTTTTTTACCCATTCTAATAAGGAGTATAAAGTATCTATTAATCAATAAACGACACTCACCAGACACCCTGAGGTTCCCAGCGAGTGGGTTGAAATTAAAATAATTATGTGTAAGTCTCCAGCTGTCGTTCTGACGCAGCGAGAAGACGATGAGACCGAAGGTCGTCAGGTCTGGCACGTACGCGTACGCATCGTTACAGTCCGTAGTGATGTCTACTGTGACAGATGCGAGGCCTGGAAAAAAATCATCAGAGTCATGCCCTCACCATCAGGCCTTCAAGTGTAATGCATAACTCAATCCAGTTGTGTCATATAAATCATTGAATTGTTACAATAAAAATTCTCGCACCCTAAAATGGCCTACCCCTATTACAAGAACAAAATTTGCTCAAAAAACTTATTCTTTTCTTGGACCATATCTTTATACGAAAATAAA